>RJWH01004440.1:71823-107729 GCA_004363575.1 Solenodon paradoxus | reverse complement strand
CCTCCCTGCCTTTCCCCATCACCCTTCCTCCACCCTCCCCTGTGCAGTAACTGCTCATGCTTTACATCACCACCCGATCATTACCCACCCATCCCCCACAGTCCAGGTGCGTGAGCCCCTCCGCCTCCTACAGTCCTAGGTACCACACTTCTCTTCTTTCCCCGGTTAACACTCCCCCTCCCTGTCATCCAAATTTGCATTAAAACGTCTAATAGAAGCTATTTGAGGTGGGTACTTTGCATGCATGAATACCCCACCTAGGAAATGGGGTCTATTATTGCTCTTATTATTCAGATTAAGGAGTTATGGCCTGAGAGGTTGGGTGTCTGTGTCTGATCACACAGGTAGTAGTAGGTAGTAGGGTTGGGATTAGCTGCATACTTCCCAGCTCCTGAGCCTACACCCTACACTCTTAGCCACTGCACTTTACTATCTTTAAAGCTACAAAGGGGATAGGTGGTTTAAAAAAAAAAATTCAACCATTATAAATTTAAATTAGAAGCAAACCTTGGTGAAGTAGTGGTTTGGTCTGCTGCCTCCGGCTGAGCACAATCCACCTACATCCCAAGGATCCGGAGTTGGGGTGGAGGGGAGCAACCAAGATGAACAACTAAATAAAATGAAGTGCTTCCTCCTCCTCTCTCTTCCTGCCTGTCTGCCTGCTCACCTTCATTCCTGCCTGCACCTTTCCTTAAAAAAATTAAATTAGAAGTTAAAAAACCTCTCTCCCCTGTCACTTTGGGTATGTACATGTGTACACGCACACACACACACACACGCACACACGCTCACAGCACTATACATAAGTATGCAGCCAGGAGAAGGAAATCACGTGGCGATGAGAACAGAGAGAGCTTAATATGAGGAATTATTAACCAGTCATGCGTCACTTAATGACGGGCTGCATTCTGAGAGCTGCATCGTTAGGCTGTTTTTTCATCTGCAAACGTGACAGGGTGAACTTCCACAGCCTAGCACACACCCAGACAAGGTGGTGGAGCCCGGCGGGACCTCCGTGGTGTAATAAATACGTACATTCGCTGTTGACTGAAGTGTCACAGGCCACACGTGAGTGTACGTTGTCGCTGAGAGTGTAAAATGGGCCATCACTTTAGAAAACTGGCGTTTTCTCACAGTAGGAAGTCTACACCCTCTTGTGACCAGCAGGGAGGGAGACACACAGACACACAGATGAAGAGGTAGATGGACGCTAGAAAGGTAGATGACAGAAAGGTGGTAGGTAGATCCGATGAACAGCTAGGTAACTGTCATAGGTAAAGAACATGAGGAAACGTAGTAAAAACCAGTTTCTGAAACAGGAGGGGACTGGTCTTGGAGGGAGAGAGGATGGACCATGCTGCTGGGTCCCGGCCAGTGGTTTAGTCCCGAAGACCCGGAGCGACGGAAGGAGACTGGGGTCCCCAGGGCTGGCCCCGTCTGGGCACTCGTGTCCAAGGCCAGCACACCACCCCCACTGACCACCACGGCCACACGCTGGGTGTGTCCAAGAAAGCCAGGCGTTCTCCGCCTTCAGAAGAGATGGCTCCACACTGACAGGAAGCACCCTGGAGGGGGCGGCAGGACGCAGCTGCTGCTTCTCCGGCTCGGCTCTCCTCTGGTCTCTCCTCTGGTCAGCCTGGAAGCCCACGTCCTACCTCTCCATCCGCTCAGCTCCCGAAATTCCCAGGAGGATGCCGACAGTCAAAGGTCCACCCTGAACCAGTTATGGCAGAAGGATGAGGCTCCTGAACTGGACTCGTTACTTGGGTCATGTGTCCCCTCCAGGACTCTAGGGCTCGGAGCAACCCCACATTAAGCATGTGATCTAAGACTGAGGGACTGGTCATTGCAAGGAATTTGGGAGGCTGTAAGTAGAAAGGGGAGTCAGTACTGTGCAGGAAAGAAAAAATTTGTGGTGCATATAACACGTAATTTTAGAGGAAGCAGGCGGGAATGAAGGCAGGTGGGCAGGGAGAGAGAGGAGGGAGCAGCATTTTTATTTGGGTGCTGTGCAAGGTGAGTAGGCAGGCAGGAAGAAAGAAGAGGGAGAAGCATTTATTTATTTATTTTTCTACTTTATTTTTTAGTTAGTTATTCACATTGGTTGTTTCTCCTAGTCCCGGTCTTGAACCCGGGACCTTGAGACGTATGTGGGACTGCTCCCAGGGTGCAACAGACCCCTAGGCCACCAGGCACAGCCTATTTATTTATTTTTATCTAGTTGTTCATCTTGATTGTCCACACATGCCCCCACCCCATCTCACTGAATGTGGATCACGGGGATGTATGTGGATTGTTCTTGGCCAGAGGCAGCAGACCTAACTGCTAAGCCACCAGGGCGTACTTTTTTTTTCTTAAGGAAAAGAGCGGGCAGGAGTGAAGGTGAGCAGGCAGGAAGAACGAGGCAGAAGAAGCACTGTGTTTTTCATTTACTTGTTCGTCTTGGTTGTTCCCTTGCCTGGAATGTGAACCTGAGAACTTGGGCTGCATGCGGATGGCACCAAACAGGCAGCGGATCCAACAGCTATCCCACCACAGCGCACCAAGTCTGCGCATTTTAAAGTCGTAACGTTGCAAATGATTCCCATGGACAGATAAGGCTGAGAGTCGCTGACTTAAATCACAGGTCAGACAAGCGCTCCTCTGGGCTGCAGGCCAGTCTTCTTGCCCAGGTCACTGCCACAGGAAAGCAAAGTGCCCCTGACAGCAGGTCTGCGCGGCGCCTGTGTCAGAGGAGACCCTCCTCACACAAGACGCCAGCGTGGACGCAGGCGGCGCCGTCCTTCTCCAGCGCTGGCCACATCCTTGGTTGGCCCTGGGTGGGGCTCACTTACACCTGCAGGAAAGTGGGGTCTAGCAGCGGGAAGGCAGGGAGGGGCTGCTGGCAGCCGCAGGTGCCAACTTCTCAAAGGCAGGGCAGGATCTATTCACGAGCCAGTCTAGCCAGGGCCTGATGTTCCGATGTGCTGAGGGACATTTTTCCAGAAGCAGCAGTCAGGATGAAGCTACTCTCTAAATATTGTGGGAAGAAGTGGAGTAAGTCATCTGAGTGCTTCTTCTTACTGGTGGTAGCAGAAGCATGCCCCAAAGTTGTCCTCGCCCCATGCCTGGAACCCGTGAAGATGAAATGGGACAAGGCAAGGGGCCAAGGGTGAAGAGGGAATTAGGACTGACCGGTTGGATGACCTTGAGATGGGGATGGGGATGATGCTGGGTTATCAAAGGGGTCCAGTGCCATCTGTTTAAGAGAAGGGGGAGGTTCCAAGAAGAAAAAGAGGCACCCTGATGGCTCAGGTGAGCCCACACCCAGAGCCCAGTCTGCATACAACTCGGGACCTGGGTTCATGGAGACCAGGGATAACACCTAAAATGAACAACGAAATAAAATGCTTCCTCCTCTTCTCTCTTCCTATCTGTCTGCTGCCTACTTGCTTTCATTCCCACCTGCCTGCCTTCCTTTCGAAGGAGGAAGAGGACTAGGAGGGGGAGGAGGAGGAGAAGGAAGAGAAAGGTGAAGGAGAAGGAGGGGAGGAGGAGGGGAAAGGAGGAGGAAGATGAGGAGGAGGAGAGGGAGAAGGGGAAAGAGGTGAAGGGGGAGGAGAAGAGAAAGAGGCAGGGAGGAAGGGGAAGGAGAAGTGATGATGAAAGCAGAGGTGGGGTGATGCCCTTGAAGATGGGGAGCAGCCACACCAGCAAATGTGGGCGGCTTCAGGAGGCTGGAAAAGGCAAGGCAAGGTCCTCCCTGAGAATCTCTGGACTGAACTGCAGCTCAGACACCTTCATTTGAGCCCACCGAGGCCTGTCTTGGACGTCTGACCCCAGGGCTGTCAGAGGACACCTGTGTGCTGATTCCAGCCATGCCTCTGGGGCATCCGTGACAGCAGCTGGGGGGGTGCTAACTAACACACCTCCTGGGTTCCAGGCCCCAGCAGTTCCCGAGGGGCCCCCTCCCTCCCACACTGAGCCTGGGTTACCTGGGGGCCGGTTTCCAGACTTCAGCAGCAGGTTTGCACGTCCGGGGTCCCAAGGTGCAGTCCCTGGAAGTCTGCAGCGTGGCTGGAGAGCAGAGGCCCTGAGGAGAGGAGAGGGGGGCCTTCCAGGTCCCAGACAACTGTACCCCTGGGAATCCACCGGCGGGAGAGCCCCCCACAAGAGGCCCCCACGTCTAAGACAGCCCAGGGAACACACAGGGGAGACAATAACATGGTTTCAAGCCACTGTCTGAGTTGAGAGCCTAATGTAGTGGCTGCTGGGGCCCATTATCTCATGTCACTGTCCTAAATATCACCCCGACTTTCCAGTGGAGCAGACCCCGAGAGGGAGGTCACCAGGCGGCCGGCAGCGGGGGTTGGGGGGTTGGTTTGGACCTGCTGCCCCAGGCCCTTTGCACTCCCTGAGCCTCCGCTAGAAGTCTAGTCTGGGCCCAGGCCTGCTTGGTCCCCACAGTGGTTTAAGCGGAGTCGTAGCTGCGCCCCTGCGTTTCCTCCTGTTCTCAGGCCTCATCAGAGAAGCAGGGCTGCTTGCAGTAAATGAAAACCAAGACCTGCCCAGGAAGCGCGGGGATCCATTACAGGGTCACTCTACCCCGTGAGGCACCTGTGCGCTGGCAGCGCAGCCGGGCCGCCGGCGGGGAGGGCTCCGGGCCGGGAATGCAGAGCAGAGGCGCACGCCAGTCCCAGCCTGGCCCCGGGGTCTCCGCTGACGACCCCAGGCCGCCCGTGCGCGGCTGGACGACACGCCGAGGTGTTTGCCCGAGTCCCCCGCTGCCGTCCGGAGCCTGCAGCCCGCAGCCCGGCTCCCCAGGGCGCCGGGGAGACTCCCTGGGCGGGACCCCCCTGGCTGAGCCCGGATCCCAGCGCGCGGCCGAGCGCCCTCTAGTGGCCGCGGGCCCGCGAGCGTTGGGAGCGGTGCAAAGTCAGACCCACCTGCACTTCCCAGGTAAAGGGAAGAGAAAACTCGGAAGAATGGATGGCCCGGGACGTCGCTCCCTGCGCGCTCTCTCTCTCTCTCTCTCTCTCTCGCTCTCTCTCGCTCTCTCTGTCTCCTCTCTCTCTCTCTCGCTCTCTCTCTCTCTCGCTCTCTCTCCTCTCTCTCGTTCTCTCTCTCTCTCTCTCTAGCAAAGGTGCAGGCAGGAATGAAGGTGAGCAGAGGCAGGAAGGCGGGAAGAGAGAGGAGGAAGAAGTATTATTTTATTTTATTTAGTTGTTCATCTTGGTTGTCCACCGGAGGCCCTGACCCAAGATGCGAACTCAGGTCCTTGGGATGTACATGGACTGTGCCAGTAGGAGGTCAAAGACTTAACTGCTAAGCCACTGGAGCAGGCCCAAACATCTCTTTGTAAACAATGACGCTACTGAGTAAGCAGGTGTCTGCGTCCTTTTCAAATAGATGTGCCCCGGTCGTGTTAGCTATAAAGGAAAACTTTTTCTTCTCATTAAAAAAAAAAAAAAAGAAACCCCCGAGTTTTTAAAGAACAGTTTAAAGTTCACAGCACCCTCGAGGGGAAGGTATGGAGATTTCTCACGCACCCCTCCCCGACCAGGCACAGCCTCCCCTGATGCCAGTGTCCCCACAGAGGGGTCCGTTTCTTATAACGATGAGCCAGTACTGACACGGCATCATCACCGGGAGTCTGGGGCTTCCTTAGGCTTCACTCTGTCTGTTCTACATACTGCAGGTTTGGACACATGCATGATGACAGGTCTCCGTCCCCATGGTGTCATTCGAGTATTTCGAGGCACTAAAAATCCTCTGTGGGTGCGCCCTGGCGAAGTAGTAGTTAGGTCCGCTGCCTCTAGCCGTGTTCACGGATATTTCAAGGATCCAGCTAAATCAAATGGATGCTGCTTCCTCCTCTCTCCTCCTGCCTGCCTCCTCACCTTCATTCCTGCTGCACCTGTCCTTAAAAAAGAAACCTGCCATCCTCCACCTCTTCATCCCTCCCGCTCCCTAAACCTGGAAACCACTCATCTTTTAAGTCTTGAAAGTTCTGCCTTTTCCAGAACAGCATCCAGGACGAGTCCTTGAGCTTGTGGCCTCTTCAGACTGGCTTCTTTCACTTCCTAACATGCATTGTAAAGGCTCCTCTATATCTTTTCATTACTTGATAGCTCGTTTCTTTTTGGTACTGAATAATATGCAGTTATGTGATGGAGCACCGTTTACTCATCCAGTCACGATGTACTGAAGGACATCTTAGCTACTCCTCAAGTTTTGGCCGCTATGAATAAGCTACTGTAAGCATCCACGTTCAGGTTTCTGTGTGGACTTACATTTTCAACTTCTCTGGGTACATACCAAGTAGGAGACTGAGTTATGTGGCAAGAGTCTGTTTAGTTCTGTAAGTCACCATCGAACGATCTCCCATTTGGCATTCCCGCCAGCAGTGATGAGGATTCCTGTTTTCCCGCTCTCGCCAGCATCTGCTGTTGTCAATCTTCAGAATTTGGACCATTTTAATGAGTGGGTACTAGTACTTTACTGTGTAAAGTACTTGTGTGAAAAATAAAACGGACTCGTAGGCTAGTGACAGCCTCTAGGCAGGCCACTGTAGAGAAGTCCCAAGCATGGGGGAAGTTCTTAGTCATCTAGAGCTCAGGCTCATGTCCAGTTGCGCTGTGACTGAGATGGCCTTTTCCCAAACCCCCGTAATTCCTGATTCCTGGCGCCCCCGTGGGTGTCCTGCTCGGTGTTTTTGCTCGGTGCCCACGGGCCCCTCTGCCACCCACTCACACGGGTTGCCCTGGAGACGTCACCATCTCAGTGCACGTGGCCCCCGGGCCGTGGAACTCTCTGCCGCTTCTACCACCTCTGAGGGCCCCTCTTCGGTCTTAGCTTCTCCATTTGCATGTCCCTACATCTGACTCAGCTTTGCTTCCTCACCTGCAAAGCGGGCAGGGAAGGACCAGTCAGGCTTGTTCTGGGACACGGCACTCAGATGCACCCTGTCCACACCCTGCGTCCTCCGTGATTCCGCTCAAGGTGGGGCCCGTGGGCCCCAGACCCACAGCGGCTCTGCTCCCGCCTCTCCTCTCTCCCCTCTGTGAGTCAAAGGGAAACTTCTGCTCTGCGGAAGGGAACACACCCTTCTCCCTGCTTCTGCTGCGGGTGCTCTATCTTTACCGCCTCATCCATTGTATTTCATTTTTAAGTGAGACATTTATGTGCTTAAAGATTAAAAAAAAGAAGAAACAGTGAAAAGTCTCCCTCCTTCACCTGTTTTCGGTCCATCCCCCTCTCAATTCCTTACCCCAGAGGCTAACATTGTGACAAGCGCTTCCGTGCTTCCAGAATAATCTATGTATATTCTAGCAACTAGGTCTACAGATCCTTTCCCTTTCCACACAGATACTGTTTTTAATTTTTTTAAGGAAAATTCCAAACATATATGAGAGCAAAGAGAACATGTAATGACCTCACCCTGTGCCCATCACCCAGCCCAGCTCCCCACCCACGGCCTGTCTCATGTTATCTCTACTTCCACTCCCCTCCTGCTCCCACGAGATTAATTTGAAGTTAATTCCAGACCTTTTCAGTGTTTTATTCATAAGTATTTCAGGGTGGCTGCTGAACACATAAGGAGTTTTCTTAAATACCATGTTACAATGTTATCATATGTAATCATTCTGACAATCCCTCAATGTAATAAAATACCCATTTGACATCAAAAGCAAAGGCAACCAAGACAAAAATAAATGAGTGGGACTATATCAGACTAAAACATTTCTGTCTAACCAAGGAAACCCTCAACCAAATAAACAAGCAGTCAAGAAGACGGGAGAGAATATTTGCAAATAATAAATCTGATAGGGGATTCACATCCAAAATATGTAGAGAAATCATACAACTCAATAGCTAACACACAAGCAAGCATCAAAAAACATGCAGTTAAATAACGGGCAAAGGAACTGAGTCTTTCCGAAGAAGACATACAAACGGCCAATAGCTACAGGAAAAGGCACACACCACCACCCATCATCGAGAAACGCAAATCAAAACCACAATGAGATGTCACCTCGCTCTTATTATAACGTCTGTTTTCAAAAAGACCAGAAATCACAAGTGTCGATGAGGATGTGGAGACAAGGAGACAATTCTGCACTCTGGGATTGCAAACTGGTACAAACACTAAGGAAATCAGCACGGTGGGTCCTCCTAACATTTAAGTACAAACACCATACGATAGCAATTTCCACTCTGGGTATTTATCCAAAGGAAATGAAATCACTGCTTCAAAAAAGATACTGGCAGTGAGCCCGGGTGGAGCAGCATTGGGTCAATCGCCTCCAAAGGACGCCGGTCACATACCCTTGGGTTCAAGTCCCGGACCCGGAGGGAGCAACCAGTGTGAACAACTAAATGAAAATAAAGTGCTTCTTCCTTCTCTCTCTTCCTGTTTGCTTGCCATCATCTTACTGCCTTCATTTCTGCCTGTATCTTTCCTCAAAGATAAAAAAGAAAGAAAGAAACTGCAGCTCCACGGTCATCGCAGTGTACTTTACAGAAGAACGTGGGCTCAACCTTGGTCGAATGGACAGTGAAAATGTAGGCTAGATGCTATGCAGTGGGTACTATTCAGCCACAGAAGAGAAGGACATCCTGTCCTTCACAATATGGGTGGAACTCGAGAGCATTATGTTAAGTGAGAGAAGTCGGACAGAGAAAGACAAACACTGCATGATCTCACTTCTGTGTGGAATCTGAAAACAAGAAACTCATGGATCCAGTCATGGAGGCAACTTAACCAAGGGGACATGTTCTGGGAAAAGCATTATTAGGAAATTTCATTGTTGTAGGAACATCCTAGCAGGTACCTACACAAACCTAGATGGCATCGCCTACTACACACCTCAGCTCTGCCGAGGGACCAGCGCCATATATGTGGTCTGTGGCTTGTCAAAATGGCGTTTTGCGCCACACGACTACACAGAGAACACACTGGTGACCACCAGATATGGGAGAGTGGGCAATGGATAAGATCCATAAAGGGGATTCAAAAGCCCACACGCGTCCAGCTACAAAATAAATCCATCCCGGGGATGTGACGGACAGCATCATTATTTAAAAAAAATATATAAAACCAGTCTTCAAAATTTTCAAGTTGTTTCACTGCTTTTTTGGGTGAAAATGCATCTAAGCTCACACATTACAACTGGCTGCTGAGGCTAAGTCCCCTTTAACATGGGTGTCCTTCATCTCACTTCATATGTTCCTGTGTAACCCGCGCTTCTGTTGAGTGAGCACATACGATGGACTCTGCTTGGCAAGGCTCCTAGTCGTGAAGTCCCTGTGAGCGCTGTCATGCTCTAGAGATCTGTCCACCTGATCGGAGTCAGTGTCCATGTTGTGGTAAGACTCGCATTGGGGTGGTGTGTCTGTTTCTGTTGGGAGATGCGCCATCTTGGACTATCTTTTTTTTTGTCATGTCAAACACCGTGAATGCTCATTGCTGCCAGCTATGAGTTCATTAAAAGTTGCAAAACATTGAGTTCTGATGTGATCCCTTCCTTCTTCATGGAATTAGGTGGAACCTTCCCTTAAGTCAACTCTTTGGTCATTATCCCAAGGAAGCACTCTTAAGGCAGAACAAATGCTTCTTTCCCTTTTGTTCACCAGTTTTCAGAATCATGAATGGGCTTGTTAGCACTTTCCAATGGAGGTTTTTTAAAAGTATCATTATGAGTTTATGAATTTAGATATATCTGATGTGGGCCTCCTCTGTGGCTCAGTCAGCTAAGGCACAGACTTATGAAAGCCGAGGACCTGGCTTCGAGACTCAGGGCCAAAAGGGCAAGGAATATTTGCTATGTTTCAGCCTATTTCAGTTATTCTTACTGATGCCCCAATTTGTCTCCCTTTGGCCTGGGTGGGGCGGGGCGGGCGTGTCTCGAACTTGGCACCAGAGTCCTTTTGATAGGATCCTGGCTGCCTGGTATCGGTGATACCCACCTTGCACAATTCTTGTTCCAGATCCCGAATCACCCATTTCTCCAAGGGGTCATCTGGGCACTTGGCTGACCCGACCTTCTTTTCTCCTCACACTTTACAAACTAGACAAACTAGATTGTATTCTCTTTGTGTAATCAGACATCTCGGAAACCATTTCACCTACTACAACTTAGGCTTTTGAAAACAAAAGCCCAGAAGATTAATTCTGCCTTAGCTTCTGTTCAATCTCTGCCCGAGGCAGTGAATTCAGGGAGGGAAGAAGGGGAGACACCCGGAGAAAATCAGCATCTGGTCCAGTAAGTAGGTGACCAGCCCCAGGAAGCTCGCAGTCTGCTAGATTCTCTTCCTCTTAGCTAAAACACAAGACAAAACAGAAAATAACCTTCCAGTTGAATAATTCTTAGGACTATGAACATGACTACTTATTGGAGAGGGGGGAAATGCACTCGTCATGCTGCTACATTTGAACGCACATTGCTGAGAAATTCCTTCTCTCCTTCATGCAAGTCAATGCATGTCAGCCACTCTGGCTTGTTTGGAAGAAAACAGCACTTGGTCCCTCTTTCAATCTCCAGAGCCCCCGACGTTTCTTTTTCATTCCTAAGGGTTGAGATTGCAGTGATGGTGAAAATTGAGTCCTAGAGACTCCTGTCTCCATCCTCGCTCCCCCACACCCCCAGCCCCCTCCCTCCCTCATCTTGTCAGCCTCTGACAGGCACGATCAAGAATCTAAAGTTCAAAAAGGTATGTTCATGGATCTAAATGCCAGAGAGTCTTGAGTAATCTTTCTTTGCATAATACAGTACCTAGGGTTACTTTTCACAAGCTGCTAACATTCTTTTCCATTTTTTGATAGCAAAGTGGGTACTCAGAAGTATTACTCTGTCAAAAGCAAAATGGTGACTCAAATGCTCACATGATAAGTGTGTTGGGATTTCAGCCTCAGCATGGGGAGGCAGTAGGGAGGAGTGGGGACTGCCATAAATGGGATTTACCACCCCTTCCCTTTGCAAAGGGGTGGGGGCTACTGAATTCCCATCACTGGCTGCCAGGGGAAAAGTGGGCACAGTGTTGCTACATCGTAGGAATTTTCAAGAGAAACTAGAAGTGGGAACTTGGATATTAAAAACCAGTTCTTGACACATTTACCTAGTTACTTGATTTCTTCTCTTCTTTTCTTTTCTTTTTTTTTTTTTTTCCCAGAAAGCATTTTGCCAACCAAACAAAAACACATTTCTGGGCTACATTCTGATTTCAGGCAACTAGTCTGGAATCCTCTTTCCTTTCAGTTCTTCAGCAATCTCTCTAGACTTCGAGCGAAAGCCTCTGTCTGTCTCTCCTCATGACACTCCCATAGGTCCAGTCCTCTGTCACTGTCCTGAGGTCTCTATCAGTCTGGGGACTCTGTGTGATGATGATAAACACATGAATGAAAATTGATAAAATGCTCTATTTAAGCCTTTATATGTTATTAAATTTATCTTTCACCAAGTTCTGAGGTCAGCACGTGTACTATTTATTGATGCATAACAAATAAACTCCAAATGTAGTCATTTGTAGTCATTAGTCTCTGCGCATGAGGAATCAGGCGTAGCTTTGCTGGGTGGGTCTAGCTCAGCCTTTCATGAAGTTATAGTCAAGATGTTGGATGCAGTTGTAACCAACACATCCAAAGGCTTGATTTGGGTGGAGGCGGCCTTTTCCAAGGTGTTTCATTCAAGTGTCTGGCAAGTTCATGCGGCTGTTAGCAGGATGTCTTCTAACCATGTGGACTTTTCCACTGGACTGATGGTGTGTCCTCGCAATATGGCGGCTGGCTTCTCCCGCAGCAAGTGATGCAAAGGACAGCAAGGCATACTCTCCAGTGGCTTTACAGTCCAGCTTCTGAAGTCACACGCTGTCACATCCTTCACCACTCTTTGGTCACACAGGTCACTCTTTTCTTTGTGAAAGGGATGGTGTGGCAGTGTGGTACCAGGAGGCGAGAATCACTGGGAGCCGTCATGGAGGCCGACTCCTACAGCATTCATTCATTCATCCCACCTGCAGGCGAGGCAACTGGGTTCTTAGAGGTTCACTCATTTGTCAGATGTCCGTGAAATTCAAACTTCAGAAATTTGCCCAGATATTGCCAACTTGCTTTTAAAATCAAAGTCGAGTCTAGAGGATAATTATAGATGGAATGAGCTTACTCATTTAACTAACTCATTGAACTAACCCTTTCTATGCGGGGTTTGGGTTTAAAGTTCTGGAAATGGGCTATGGGAAGACGGTAAAATTTGGGCCTTGTCAGCTTGTCTGTCTCCATTCCTACCTATCTACCCACTCCCCACTGGCCTACCCATTGGTATGCCTAAATTTGCATTTTATGGTAGAATTTGTTTTTCCTTTGTTTTTCTTGCCTCTGTCCCAGGGCCTCTTCTCTATCAGCCTGTGGACTCTGTGTACTGTGCATTAAACTTAATGATTAATGATTCCAGGTGCACTCCTGTGTTTCAAATGGCCAAAGTGCAGGCCATGGAAAGCCCACAGGCCGGGGTTCCAGGCCTGGGGTGGGGATGAAAAAGTTAACCATTTCAGTGAAATGTGATGCCTTCACAGTGTTGTGTAATACTACTGCCATCTCCTTCCCAAACATTTTCATCACCTTGTCCCCTTCAAGAACTTTCTCCCTTTCCCCTCTCTCCCAAGCTCCTGGCAACGACCACTCTGCTTCCTGTCTCTGTAGGCTGATACGTTCTGGAAGTTTCAAATAAATGGAACCCTATCTTATGTGGCCTTTTGAGTCTGGTTACTTTCACTTACTCCTCTGTTTTCCAGGTTCATCCATCTTATAGCAGGTGTCAGTTAGTCAATCCTTGTTAATGGCTCAGAAATCTTCCAGTGCACGTATGTATCACACCTTCAGGTATGATATTCATCACTGATGGACATTTGGGTTGCTTTCACCTTCTAGCTATTCTGAGCAGTGCTGCTCTGAACATTCGTGTCCACATATTTGCTTGAATACCTGTGTTCAGCCTTTGGGGTACATACCTAGGAGTGGAATGACTGGATCAAATGCTATGTCTATGTTTAACTTTCAGAGGAACTGCTAAACTAATTCCACAGCAGCTGCACTATTTTACATCCCTACTAGCCATGCAAGAGGGTTCTGATTTTTTCATCTTCGCGCCCACACTTGTTATTTTCCATTTTTAAAAGTATCATCATTCTGGTGGGTGTGAAGTGGTAGCTCATTGTGATTTTGATTTGCAGATCCCCAAAAGCTAATGATGTTGAGCATTTTTTCAGGTGCCTTGCGGACCATTTGCACATCTCTGGAGAAATGTCTGTTCTAGTTCTGTGCCCATTTTTGAATCCGGTTGTTTTGTCTTTTTGGTTGCCGGGCTGTAATCATTCTTCATATATTCTGGAGACTAGGCTCTTATCAGAGAGATGATTTGCAAATATTTTCTCCAGTTCTGCAGGCTGTCTTCTCATTTTTTTGATAACGTACTTAAATGCACCAAAGTTTTCAATTTTGATGAATTTCAATTAATCTCTTTTATCTTTTGGTCCTTGTGCTTTTGGTGTCAAATCTAAGCACCTATTGACTGATCCAAGGTAACAAAGGTGATACCTATCTGTTTTTCGGAGTGTTCTGATTTTAATTTAGCACTTACATCCAGGTCTTGATCTATTTTGAATGAATTTCTGCACGTGGTATGGAGCAGGAAGCCAGCTTCATTCTTTTGCACGTGATTCTCTGGTTGCCCCAACACTGAACTGCCCATGGGTGCCTGTCCTTATGTACAGAGTCTATATTAACCCATGAGGGAAGCATGTTTGTATCAAACTGGGGCTTGATTCCAGTAACTTCTCTGTGTTTTTGCTCATACCTGAAATGCATCTCGCTGCCTCCATTCATCCAGAGCTCAGAAGCCAGTCTACTAGCTCCTGGCACTGGCCCAAAAGGTCTCAGGTCTTGGGAGGTTTCAACAGGTGTGGGAGCAGGAATGTGGCACTTCAGGGTCTGAATTGACGGGCTTCTCTGGGAAGCAGGCTCCCAACTTCCTGGGTCCACATCAGACAGGCACCCCCTGGTGGTGGAGGAGAGCCTTTGGGACTCTCACAAGGGGCTCCCTTCCCAGGATCTGAGAGCAGGGGCATCTGACCCAAGGGAACCTAATGAGAAACTCTGTTCTTGGAAAACTGCATTTCTGCTGAAGACTTTGGCCCTTAGGTCTGGAGGAAAGAAACTGTCTGCATCTTCTAAATACTACTTATTTAAATAGTGTTTTTTTTAAAAATAAGTGCCTGCACCTTCTATTATAAAGATAACAGTATATAACATTCTAAACGTATATCCGTCATAACCACCGATTTTATTGGTAAGGATGAGACATTCTGAGGTCCACAGTGCAAGGGTGACAGGGCTGTAGGGAAAGGCACATTCTCATTTTGTGCTGGAAGAAGAGAGTGTCACTTAAAGGCAGGGGTGAGGGAAGGAAGGAGGAGAAGGAGGAAGCATTTGTTAAACATGGGAGACAGGTGAGCCTGGGGGCTGAGCAGGTTGGCCAGCTGCAGATCACGTGGATCCAAGGCCCCTGTTTGGAATCTGGGGCCGGGGAGAAAACCAATATATATGCAACTTAATAAAAATAAGCGAGGAACTTCTTTAAAAAGATAACTGGAAACCGGTGCTCCCTGGTGGAGTAGAGAAAAGTGCAGTCCACATACATCCCAGAGGCCCTGGTTCAGGACCCAGGACTGTGAGGAACAAACAAGGTAAAAAACGAAATACAGTAACTAAAGCACTTCTCTCTTCCTGCCTGCCTGCCTCTGCTCTCCTTCATTCCTGCCTACACCTTCCTTTAAAGAAAACAGACATAAGGTAGAGAGCCATGAGTAGGGATTGCTAAAAATCAAGTCATGAGACATCTATGCTATTCCTGGATTGCCATGCTGCCCTTATAAAGAATAAGGGAGAGCTGCACCTTGGTGGCTCAGGCGTCAAGTCTGTGCCTATGGTATAGTCCACGTAAAGCCCAAGGACCTGAGTTCGAGGCCCAGGGCCAGAGTAGGAGGGCAGGGGAGACAAAAATAACTAACTGCTTTTTCCTCCTCTCTCTGCCTTCCTGCCTGCCTCCATACTTGCGTTCATTGCTGCCTGCTTACTTCTTCTTAAGAAAAGAAAAAAGAGCAAAGCACAGAAAATATCCCCAAGTAGAACCATCTCCAAGACTGCGAGATAGGTCAGGTTAGAATAACATGCTGCGGAACCAGATGCAGAGAAGGCTGCAACTTCTATGATATTTTTAGGAAGAATCTGAACGTGTTGATATTTGTAGAGGCAGAACAAATTTCTGGAAGGAGGCACTAAAACTGTGCCCATCTTGGAGACTGGCCATTCCACACCTCACCCAGTGGTCTGCAGGACGCTAAGTGGTAGCCACCGTCACACTGAGGTCTTCTTGGAGGAGAGATCTCTGCATTCTCAGCACCTGGCACCAGGCTCTGACCCATCCTGGGCTCTCTATAAATGGCCTTTGGATTCCAATAACGGCATCTGCCTCCCAGTTACCCGTTCTTGATGGTGGAGTCACCTCTGACCTCCCCAGCCCATCAGCTGTCACGTCCAATCCAGGTGCGTCTCTCACACACAGGTCTCTTCTCTGTTCCCTGGGTCGCTGCTCCAGCTGGAGCTGCGATTACATTCACTCGGGACGTGGGACGTGATATCTAATCAGAGAGAGGCTGTCACCTCCTCTGGATCCCCCATCTTCTCTGTCTCTCCAGCAACTCAATCTCAACATTGCAGCCAGTGTGATCCTTCTGGAACTTACCAGACCCCATCACTTTCCTACCTGAACCTTCTCAGAGCTGGGGCCGCGAAGACACAGGTGAGCCTGAAGCACCTGGTGGTGCCAGAAAGGAAGTGATGGAAAGGACGATGTCAAGTAAAAATGACCAGAGTGTCCACTGGAAAGACTCCCGATGACTGAGACTGGAGCCGCGTGCGCCCTAATGACAGCCTGGGACTGTGAGTCACATGATAGACTACACGTCCCAGGTCCGAGACCGGGAAAAAGTAGTCTGCCACCTCTGGCCTGGCGCAGTCCACACAAATCCCAAGCATCTGAGTTCGCGTCCCAGCACTGGGGGCTGCGGGGGAGAAAACCAAGACGAACAGCTCAATGCAGTAAATAAACTAAAGATGCTTCTTCCTCCTCCTTCCTGCCTGCCTGTTTACACCTTTCCCTTAAAAGCAATTAGAAACAAGATGATTTTAGAATTTTTGCAAAAAGTGACCGCCTGCTCAGGTGGCAAAGGTCACAGGGTACAAAAGCCATTGGTCCGGGCTGGAAAGCAATTTAAATATTTCATTTAATTTCCTTAAATAAAGCAAACAACAGCCTCTGACGTCTCCTTGCTGCCTTCAGGATGAACTCAGTGTCCCAAGGATGGCAGCCCAGGCCCTCCTGACTTGCCCTACTTCTCCAGATCCCCGCGGGTTTGGACACACAATCAAAGTGTGTCATCAGGCGATGCCGGGAGCCTGGCTGCTGCGCGAGACTTGAGAGACTTCCTATTGAGTTGCTCTGCCGACAGGACGGCTGGGCTGGGGCAGAGCCTGCCCTGGGTGATCGTCAGACCCCAGCTCCCTTTAAACACAAGCGTGTAATCGCCTGACTTTATTACATGGAAAGAAGATTCGTAGGTGATGCAAGCCGTCTCCACACACCCGTTTTCAGATTTTATAACTGGGATTTAATTTCTGGAAACATCCCTTAAATTGGTGAAAAACCTGACTGAGGGCAAAGAAACATCCATCCATCCCCTGCATGTTTTGATTTTATTGAAGGAAAATGGCATGTTAACATTAACTTGGCTTGAGGGGCCCATGATAGCGAATTTTCATCTGTTTATAGCACAGTACGTCTCCCAGTTTCCTTTTTCCCTCCACTTCACAGTTAATCCCCTTTCCCCTGTTCCTCCCATCTCTTCCTGCACCCTCTGATTTGCCTTTTCCCCCACTAAAAGCCCACTGTTGCTGCTCTCTTCCTGCATGTTTGGTATTCACAGCAAACATATTCAGTACCAGCGCTCCCCGGTTCACGTCCCAGGGCCAGAAAGAACAACCAAGCGAACAGCTGAAAGTAAACGGGGCACACCCTGCTGGCCCCGCGGTCTCCTACACCCTGGGAACGGGCCCACATACATCCCAGGGGCCGGGGCTCTAGATAGGGGCCGGGGCTAACGACCAGTGTGAATGATTAAATGAAGCGCTTCTTTCTCCTCTCTCAAAATAAAAATAAATGGAAGAATGTTTCTTCCTTCTCTCTCTTCTTGCTTGCCTACCCGCCTTCATTCATGCCTGCACCTTTCCTTAAGAAAAATGATGTGACGATATGACGCATCCTGGTGGAGCAGCGGTCGGGTCAGTTGCCTCCAGGGCACAGGCCACACACCCTTGGGTTCCAGTCCTGAGTTTTGGGAGAAAACAACCGGTGTGAACGACTAACTAAAAATAAAATAAAATGCTTCCTCCTCCTCTCTCTCTCTCGAAAAAAAAAAAAAAAAACTAGTATTATACAATGAAAAATTCATATGTAAACTCCTGATTTTGAGAAATTCCAAGATTCTGAATCATTAAAGAAAAAGATGGCCATGTTTCCTGGCTATATTCGCTATGGAAGAATGGAGAATAAAGTACATTTTGTGTTTGGATTTCTGATCTCTCTTTCAAAAATGGCTGGAAATTATACTGAGGAAAATTTCTCCATTTATGCTATATGACTCATAAAAATGTATTTGTTCTTTGTTTAAATGTAAATTCATTTTCTCAAAAAACATGGCTTCATGAGCTTATACAGGTTCCGGTATTCGTCATTGTAAATCCACTTCTGCATATAAAACTTTAAGTTCACCATTTCAGTTCTTCCTCCACCATACAGTTGAACCCCTTTATCCAGTTTGCCCCCTCCCCACCCCCATAATTGAAAAAAATCAATATAATGCCCATTTGTGTTTCTGTAAAGAAAGGTGCAGTCAAAAAATGAAGCGAGCAGGCAGGCAGGGGGAGAGAGGAGGAAGAAACATTCCATTTATTCTTTATTTAGTTGTTCACATTGGTTGCACCCCGGTCCCGTTTTCAAGACCCAGGTCCTTGGGATGTATGTGGAACGGCTCCCAGGATGGAGTAGACCTGTAGGTCACCTGGGCCACCCATGCCCAATTGTATTTAAAAAGGAAAATAAAAAGAAAAGCATTTGCGATAAAATAACATGCATTTCTACAAGCAACGCTTACTTGCAAGTCTGGACTTGAAGAATCGGTCAGATGCTACAGTTCAGACTCAGAGGGGCGTGCAGGAGGCCGCTCAAATGTCACCTGGACGTACATTTCCAAGATGGCGGTTGACTCAGTAAAAATTCCAGACAAAACAAAGCATCATCTTCCCAGAATGTACATGATCATTAACTTCCTGGAAGAATCTGTGTATAACAAAACAGTTCAAGAGGCACTTTGGGATTCTACATGAAAGAGGTTGACTCAAATCTTACAGATCATTTCACCACCTTCAGGAATGATCGATGGGAGAGCCAGATCACAGAGGACACAGGGCAACTCATTCTCTAGCAGTGTCCCATGCACTGCTGGGCATTGAGTATCCCCCGCCACTGCCCATCAATTCTCTCCAATAACCGCAGGTTGAAAAGGATCCCTCAAATGTCCTAAATATTCCCCTCGGAGGGGATGCATTCCCGTTCCAGTTGGGAAACAGTGCTCTAGAATCGTGACACGCCGCATGGAGTCACCCGTCCATGCGGGAGTGTGAGGAGTCTCTGAATTGCGATGGGGAGATGAAGCAAAATATACCCAGGAGAGTTAGACTTGACTTGCTATTAAAACAAACCAACAAAACCCTAAATCTCATCCATCACTTCAAATATAATGAGTATATGTTGATAATGGTAATATTTTGGATATGGTGGGTTAGATAAAATAGAAATAGTAATCTCAACCCCCTTTTTTCTCAAACTACTATGGAATTTACACTTACACATCCTGTGTGCTCCATTCCCATTGGGCAGTGCTGACCCGAACAGGATTGAGAGCAGGGAGAGCGAATGAGCGTGGGACTAGGTTCAGAGTGGGAGGGGTCGAAGGAAGGGTCTGTCCTAGCCTGAAGCCCAAGGATAGCTGCACTTACACACACAACTCTCCCTCTTTGTTATTTGTTTGTTGTTATTGTTTGGTTTTATTTTTAACAGAGGTAAAAGTAACACAATGTAAATCAACCATTTTATGAAGTGTGAGCGGATCAGAGGTATTTGTTTTTGTTAAAGGAAGGTACAGGCAGGAAGAGAGAGGAGGAAGAAGCACTTTATTTTATTTGTATTTAGTTGTCCGTCTTGGTTGTTCTCTCAGGACCCAGGATGTGAACCCAGGTCCTTGGGATGCATGTGGCCCGTGCTCCTCTGGAGGTGGTGGACTTAACCGCTACTCCACCAGGGTGTGCCAAGGTAAGAGTTTTTAGTGCATCTGCAATGTTGACCAATCAGCACCTCCATCCAAAACATCTTCATCACCCCCACAGGGAAACCAGCACCCAGTCAACAGTTTTTCCCCATCCCCTACCCCTCAGCTCTGGCAGCCGCAGACATGTACTCTGTCTCTGCAGGTTCGCTCATTCCGAATGCTTTGTATGAGTGAAATCACACACTGTGTGACCTGTGTAAAGCTTATTTCATTTAGCATGCGATTTTTGAGTTTCAAATCCATGTTGTAGCATATGTCAGAGCTTCATTCCCTTATAGGACTAAAGGATATTCCAGGCAACTCCCTGGTGGAGCAGTGGTTGGGTCAGTTGCCTCTGAAAGAGCATAGGCCACAGACCCCTGGGTTCGAGTCCCAGGCCTGGGGGGAAACAACCAATGTGAATGACTAAATAAAAATGAAATAAAGATGCTTCTTCCTCTCTCTTCCTGATTGCCTGCCACTCGCCTTCATTTCTGCCTGCACCTTTCCTTTAAAAAATAAAAGGATATTCCATCCTTGAGGAACCACCTTTTGTTTGTCTACTCAACCTCTGATGGACTTTTGGGTTGGTTCTATCACTTGGGTGCTGTGAACTAGGAGACGGTGGAGATTCTATCCACGTATTTGTTTGAGTGCTAGTTTTCTTTTTTCTTGCGTATGTACCTAGAAGTGGTTATATGACCATATGGTAATTCTGTTCAGTTTTTTTTTGTTGTTGCTGATGTTAATTGTTAAATTAATCAAGAGAAACTATTGCTCAGTGAATTCAAATGTTTCCTAGTTTAGGAACACAGGTCAGTACCAACTTCCATGGTAACGCGACCCAAAGAAACTCTTTAGGTTTCAAACTCACTGTGCAGTCTGACAGCCACCAGAATTTCTCATCCTCTCAAAATCGCTCATGGGTTCATAATTTTAGAGAAATCTGCATATGGCTTCCTTCTTGGTTCAGCCACAGAAAACTGATGGAAAGCTACAGCCTCCAGGGATAAAATATGTCACAGATGCTTGACCAGAAGGCTCCACACCTTAGATTTCCACCACACACCAGAAGACTTGGCCATTTCCTCAGCACCATCACCCTTCTAGACTCTGCGTGTGACGTTTAGGACCCGCTAAACGGGACCCACAGCAGCGGCACCATTCACATGCCCCCTGCAGCAGGCAAGGGCCCCGCTTTCCCCACTGCCCCACCCACACTTGCCAGGACTCTTTTCATTTTATGATGGTCACCCCGTGGGTGTGACGTGGCCTCTCACTGCGTTTTGGATTTGCATTTCCTCCTGCCATTTAGCCACAACTCTCTGATGACACAGCGAACCCCTTCTCTCAGGAAGACAGTCTGTCCGTGGTGCCTCTGAAGAACTTAACACTTGTGCTCTCCCCACCAAAGTCATAAATTGAAATCTCAACCCCCTAAAATGCATTAGGAGGTGGGGGCTTCTGGGCATGACCAGGGAGTGAAGACGCAGGGGATGCAGGTGATTAGTCAGGGATGGGATTTGGGCCCAGATGCAGGCAACCCCAGAGAGCGCTTTCCCACATGCAGGGCACAGTGAGAAGACAGCTGTCTGCAGTGCAGCAGGCATGGCCTCGCCGGACACTGGACCAGCCAGCAGCTGGAGTCTGGCCTTCCCACCTCCAGCGTCATGAAAAAGTGATGTCTGCTGTTGAAACCACCCAGGCTGTGCTGTTCTTGCGGCAGAAGCTCGACCGATCAGGACAGCACCAGTGGCTCCAGTTTCGACTTCTCCTTTTCTTCAGGAGGGAGATGTCTGACTTGTCCACCTTGGACTTGGGCTCTTCACAGAGCCAACAGCATCCATATCGCTCCACAGGCCCTGACAGCCTGCCTGGGGCCCCCCAGGATGCGACTTATCTGTAGAAGCAGGTTGGGAGACACTTTGGCAAGGGAGACAAAAAGGAAAGCAGTGATGAGAAGCCGGGGTCTTCAGAGTTCTCAGCCATCCCGGTTCCTCCAGGGAAACAATGCGGCAAAGGGGTGAGGCTGTGTTTCAGCGTTTTCCTGGGGGCTGGGGGGTGACGGGTGGCTCTGGAATGCCATGGAAGCTTAGACACACATTTGTCAGCAAGGTGACGGGGCTGCAGTACAGAAATCAGGCAGCAGGGGGCGAGAGGAGACAGAAGAGGCCCTGCGCTAAGGGGCAGCAATCCCTGAGGGCCCCTGACAAGTGTCCAGTCCTGCTCCAGAAGCTTCCACAGACACGGAGTCCATGCAAGATGCAGCCACCGTCCTCCAGGACATCACAGCCACGCCGGGCCATGTTTATCATTCCTGTAAATGAGCAGAAGCTGAGTCCATGCAAGATGCAGCCACCGTCCTCCAGGACATCACGGCCACGCCGGGCCATGTTTATCATTCCTGTAAATGAGCAGAAGCTGAGTCCATGCAAGATGCAGCCACCGTCCTCCAGGGCATCACAGCCACGCCGGGTCATGTTTATCATTCCTGTAAATGAGCAGAAGCTGAGTAAATTCAGCAGCAGTTCCTGTGCAGGCTGAAGAAACAGAGCCAGACACCCCGGCAACTCCGTCGTGAGGCTGCGCCTTAACCCCCAGGCCAGCTGGCTGATGGAGCACCTGCTGTGGGCATTTCCCACCCACCGTCGAGGGTGTTTCCTAGAAGGCAGCGTAGGAACTTGCAAGGTGACGCTCATCCGCTTCTGCTCGTCCACCTTCCTGCACCTGCAAAAGGCGAGCAAGAGACCACGGGCGGCCCAGCGTCGTTCTGAGGTCTGACGGAGAAATGCATTCACCCCGCCGCAGTGCGCGTTCAGGATGAGCAGCACTGCCCTTACTTGTTTGGAGTAAGAATGGAATGCGAACGCCCTGGTGGAGCAGCGGTTAGGTCAGTCAGAAGACGCACAGGCCACATACCCTTGGGTTCGAGTCCCGCGTCGGGGAGGTAGCGGGTGGACGACCAGTGTGAATAACTACATAGAAA
Organism: Solenodon paradoxus; assembly: GCA_004363575.1. NCBI lineage: Eukaryota > Metazoa > Chordata > Mammalia > Eulipotyphla > Solenodontidae > Solenodon > Solenodon paradoxus. The sequence continues at coordinate 85,288 of RJWH01004440.1, read as the reverse complement.
TAAAATAAAGTGCTTCTCCTTCCTCTCTCTTCCTGCCTGCCTGCTCACCCTCATTCCTGCCTGCACCTGTCCTTAAAAAAAAAAAAGAAAGAAAGAAAAATGAATGGAATTCACATGTCACTCACAATTCAGTTACTATTTAACTACAAAACTGCCTGCCCCACCAGACTGTGTGCTTCCCGAGGGCCACCTCTATGTCCAACTTACCCTGGAGCCACCTCTCCGTCTTGGGTTCTAATGGAAACCTGAAGAGCAGACCCTGGAGCGAGTGGCAGCGCTGGACGGAGCGTGCGTGCCCCTGCCCACGGCGCTGAATCTTCAGGCGGGGTGCTCTCCGCGGAGCTTCCTCTCCTGCAGGTTCACCTGTGTTCTCTGCAGAGACGCCGGAGCTCCTTCAGACGGGAATAAGGCATGTGCTGAAGTTCCTAGAGTGAGACCTTGCTGTTGAAAAACACACGCTGCGCACACGTTCACGTCTGTAGAGCAAGCACTCGGCACACAGGCGAGCAAACATGCTGATAGAAGTATACAGGCGCCCCCTGGTGGAGCAGCGGTTAGGTCACTAGCCTTAGAAGGACCCAGGCCACATATACTTGGGTTCAAGTCCCAGGTCCGGAGGGCAGAAGCGATGTAAACAAGTAAAACGGAAAAAAAAGGCTTCTCTGTTTCTCCCTCCTCTCTCATTCCTGCCTGAACCTTTCCTTTAAAATGAAGTGAAGAGAGAGAGAGAGAGAGAGAGAGAGAGAGAGAGAGAGAGAGAGAGAGAAGAGGAGCAGTATGTCCCTGGGGCTCAGCAGAGAAGCTGCCCCAGGACCAGGTTGGGAGAAGGAGGGGAAAAACGGAGAGAATGCTATAGAGGGATGTATACCAAACTATTTGTGGTGTTACCATCTCAACAGTGGGGTTGCTGACTGCAGGGGATTTGCACACTTACTCTCTTGGGTATTGACTTTTGTTTGAAAAATAATGTCCATATTATTTTAGTCACAATTTGCAAATAATGTTTTGTGGGTGTTTTTAATCAGAAAATAAAATTAGTTGGAAGAAACTATAAAGAGGTTGGGAACCACCTTCAGGGCCTAAAGTTTAAAAGACCAATTTTATAATTCAGTGTCATCTATCTATATAGGCATCACAGTCCCAGGACATTCAGGAGATGATGGATTTTGAATTTTATGGTGTGCATGTCATCAAAACATCATTGCAGAGAGGGGAAGGATTTTATTTTTAAAAGAAAGGTGGAGGCAGGAATGAAGATGGATAGGCAAGCAGGTAAGAAGAGAGAGGAGGGAGAAGCATTTTGACTTGCTTTTTAGTTGTACATCTTGGTTGTTCCCCTGGGCCTGGGACATGAACTGAATCCTTGGGATGTATGTGGACTACACTTGACCAGAGGCAGCAGACTTAACCACTACTCCACCAGGGTGCACCATAGATTTTATTTATTCATTGTAAAATTTATTTTGAAAAAGAGGAAGAAGTACTTAGGATGATCCCTGGTGGCTTAGCAGTTATGTCCATGATCTCTAGCCTGCATCATTCACATGCATCCCAGGACCCGAGTTTGCAACCCAGGGCCAGAGGGAATAACCAAGATGAACAACTAAATTAAATAATTGTTTCTTTCTCCTGTCTCTTCCTTCCTGCCTGACCACTGGCCTTCATTTCTGCCTGCACCTTTCCAAAAGAATAAAGGAAATATTAAAGGAGGAAGAAGCATCTTTATTTATTGCCTGTTTCCTTTGGTTTTTCACCGCAGCTCCGGGTCACAAACCTGAGTCCTTGGGTTTTGTATGGTCTGGTCTGCACAGCAGTGTCTCAGCTGCCTGACCCACAAGGGCGGGGCCCAGGAAGAGATCTTAGAAACCAGAAAATCCAACCTCCTCATTCTACAGAAGTGGGAACAGTTTCACAGAAGGACAGGGAAACGTCATGACTTGTAATCGGAGGCAGTTCTGGAATGAGAATCTCGTTCTCCTGGCCCCCAGGCGAGCCCTGTGCATCTGTTTCCCAGATAACAAATACCCCAAGCCCAGAGGTTTCAAACAGTAGAAATTCATATTCTCACCCTCCTGGAGGCCAAGCATCCTGAATTAAGGTGTCTGCAGGGCTGTCCTCCCTCTGAAGTCTCTGGGGGAGCCCTCCCTGCCTCTCCCTGGATTTTGGGGTTACTAGCAATAATTGGGGGCCTCCGGCTTACAGATGCATTACTCCAATTCCTAGTCCCTGTCCCACAACCTTCTCACTGTGCGTTGCTCTGTCTCTTTTTTTTTAAGAGGAAGGAAGGGAGAGGAGAAAGACGCATTTTTATGGAAGGAGGAGTAGGAATTGTTTTATTTATTTATTTGTTCTGTATTTATTGATTTAGGGTGCTCCCCCCGCCCCGAGTGCCGGTATCCTAATAGGGGTGTTACACACAGCCGGTCTAGTACCTGAGCGCCACCCCCACCCCACTGCCCCACTTGGTGACACTCCAGTTGGTTCTGGTCTCGACTCTAAAATTCATGGTCAGTGTGCATGTGGGGAGAAACTGAGACCCAGCCGACAGCAGCACCGCCTGGGAGTGAGGGGCCTTCAGAGGATGCAGCCTGGGGTCCGGGGCCCCTGGCCGGTGTGGATTCTGACCCACTGCTCTGGGGGCGGAGTAAGTGGTAGTTTTCTGGACGTAAGTTTGGGGGCCACGGTGTTTGCAGTCGTCGCCTCTGCAGCAGCCTGCACGTGAGGGTCAGGGCCTGAGATTGGGAAGCTGGAGCGCTGTCCACTGGGCCTCGCCCTTGGCCGCTCTGGCTAGCAGCTGAGGCTCCACGCGGGATGCGCTCTAAAGTACGTGAGATGCAAAAAGCAAGCTGCGAAAGATGCACAAGGTTTGATCCCACTTATGGAAAAAAGACAATGTATGAGAAACAAGAGTGTCATGCTGTGGCTCTAAGCTCTGGGGCCACTTCCGCTGCTCCAAAGCGGTGTGGCTTTGGGGAAGTTACTTTGCCTCTCTGGACCTGAATTAATAAAAATAGATGTTGGGGCGTGCCCTGGTGGGGTAGTGGTTAGATCAGTCACCTCTGAAGGAGTGCAGGCCACATGCCCCTGGGTTCCAGTTCAGGGGGTGGGGGGGACCAACCAGGATGAACTACTAAATAAATAAAGTGCGTCTTCCTCCTCTCTCTTCCTGCTTATCTGTCTAGTTGCCTTCATTCCTGCCTGTACCTTTGCTTTAAAAAAAAAAAAAAAGTTAAAGAAAAAAAAGGAAACAGATTCAGGTGACACTTCAACATCCTAAAAATCACAGTCGTGTAAACAAATAAAATCATAAAAGTGATCTTAAAAAGCAGCTAACTAACCGTTGTAAAATGAATGATCCGGGGACATTTAGTACTAACTGTCCTGCGTGATCGTGATAATCACCACCTCCATCTGGTTCCAGATATTGCCAGTTCCCAGAAAGTGGGCCCGTCCTTAAGGCGGTCACTGATCTCCTCCAGCCCCTGACAAACTCAGGTCCGCTTTCCCTGAATTTCCCTCTCTGGGATATTTTATAAAAAGGAGGCACAAGATATGTGACCTAGTGTGTCTGACTTTCTCCACATGGTCGTTCTGTTTGGTTTTTCAAGGAAAGGTACAGGCAGGAACGAAGGTGAGTAGGCAGGCAGGAAAAGAGAGGAGGAGGAGTCGTCACCTTATTTCTTGTTATTTAGTTGTTTACACTGGTTGTTCCTCCCCAGCCCAGGACTCAAACCCAGGGGCTATGTGAGATGAGTCCTTCGGAGGCGATTGACTCAACCGCTGCTCCACCAGGGGGCGCCATTGACCATCCTGTTTTTGATGTGCCTCCAGCGGCAGCGGGTATCAGTACTTCGGGCTTCTATGGATGAATGGTACTCACTCCATCGAACGGTTAGACCACATTTCGTTTGTCATTCATCGGTCGAGTGACATGACACATTTCACACTCTAGACCCATCATCCTTGCCTGTGGGGCTCCCAGAGAGACAGTGGGGTGTACAACCCAAAGAAGCCCCAGCGGAGGGTGCAGGCCTGAGCCATTTATCCACCAACTTCCACCCTCACTGGTTGAGGCTGGCGGTGAGATTGAATTTCCCCACGTTCCAGGGTCACCTGTGTTTGGCTGAGTTGGAGAGCGCCCCCTGGTGGAGAAGAGAAACCAGGCCCTGGAGTTGGGAAATGCTGAGAAAGCAGGAGCACGAGGCCAGGTGAGCGCAGGTGAGCACAGGTGAGCGCAAGTGAGCACAGGTGAGCCGGCATCAACAGCTCCTGTAGCCCTTCCGTGAGCAAGGCCTGATGCGTGCTAGGCAAAGCTCTGTTTGACATGTCAATTCACTGGTTCCTCATGACAGTCCCATAAAACGACATCATTATTTCCACATTTTATAGATAGCGAAACAGGCAGGGAAGAAAGGCAGATACACTTCAAAGATCACACAGCAAGTAACAGCAGGAGTGAAACCCAAGACGTCATGTCAGATCATTTACTGTTCTTGCCCACAGTCTCAATTCCGCGCTTACCTTCCCTATTTTCACTCCATCCTGGCACTCCTCAGCCCAGCTCTGGTCCCCCCACTAGGGTGGCCATATTTAGCAAATAAAGACACAGGACCCTCAGTTGAATATTGTAAGGAATGACATTAGCAAACGGTCTATTTTCAGGATAGAAATGTCTGGGCTTGAAAAGTACCGCAAGCTAAACTTGCCTCAGTGCTTATGGATATGACCACAGTGAGGCTCAGGCGCCTGGAAAGGGGGTGTTAACTAACAAACAGCTAAGGTAGGGACCCCCTAGGCAAAATAAGTTAACAAAAGGAGAGGACACAGACCCTGTGCACGCGACAAAAAGCAGGTAGCCTACAGGGACTTCCCACCAAAGAGAAAACAGAGGGAGGTGGTGCCAAGTGAAGCCCAGAAGTGACCAACCCGCAGGGTGTGCATCTCACACTAATCCAATCGAATGGAAGGTTGGCTTCCAGGGCCTCGTTAAAAGCCAGGCGACGTCCGGGAAAGATTGTCCACCTCACAGAGCTCAGCCAACGAGGAGTCGAGGACGGGACCTGCACTTTCGGGAATATTACACTCGTTGTAACCCTTTTCTCGGGTGTGCCTGCCCACCAGACACCCCATCTTGCAAGACTGACGTTCAAGTCTCGCTCTCGCTGCTCTTCATGTTTTCAAGTCCATTCTTTGCGTCTGGACAGGTGAGTTCATATGAATTTCAGAAAAACAATGAGTAATTTCTTAGTCTGAGTGTGGTTTGTGTTTTTACAAAGAGGTGAACTATTGTGTGGGATGTACTTACACTGAAAATGAATGGTCGTTTATGTGAACTCCAGATGCAACCGGTGTGCGGTATTTTATCTGGCAGCCGTGGCCCCCTCCGCACTTTCTGTAAGGGTGGGTCTGGAGGCTGGTGGGAGGAAGTCGAGGAGCCCCTATTATTCCTACAATTCATTGACCTCAGTCTTTTAAAGTGGTTTGTGTATGATAGTGCCTGAGTTAAGGGAATATTCGGTATCCCAAAGAAATCCCCAAATTTCAGAGGCTAAACACAATAGGAGTTTATTCTTTGCTCATGTAACGTCTCGTATAGGCAGGTGGGTCTCCTTCAACGGCTAATCCAGTGACCCAGCCTCAACAGGCCTGGCGCTGGCACCTGGTGCTTTCCACCAGCCGAAATTCAGTCACATGGCCACCCAAGAGCAAGGGTTGCTGGGAAATGAAGTCCAGTCTTGAGACAAGGAGGGTGAAAAACCTTTGCTCAGCTGTGGATTCCCAGGTTCTGCACGATCTGGCCCTGATCCTGCACAGCCCTCTTCACTCTCCCCACTCCATGTGCACTGACCCCTCAGTGTGAAAACTTCTCCTCCCTTCGGATTTTGCAATGGCTATTCTGCCAAAGATGCCCTTTCTTCTCTGTCTACCTGCAGTTTCCTTCCCATCCCTCAGGTATCAGTTTGAAAATCACCTCCTCTAAGAAGTGTTTAGGGCAGAAAGTAGAGCAAGGACGAAGAGGGAGTTGGCGAAACATCAAAGAACACCAGGCCCAGAGCACCGGGCAAGGGCCACTGTGGGAAAGCACTGGGGCCGTGTTCCCGTAACTGTTCTCTCCCCAAAACAAGATCGATACAGTGATGTAGTTAGAAAACAAAGGCTGCATAAGAAAATCCAATGTAAAGATAAAAGTGTTTGCATAAGCTGCTTGAAGCAATTCTGTGTATGAGCTCACTGAACAGGTGGAAGGTGGAGTATTTAGGGATTTCAGTCTGACAGACTCTTGGTTCCCTAACCCCACTTTTTTATCACTCTCATCTCTGAGTTTCTCAATCTCCAGTGGCGCCCCCTCCTCTCACCTGTTCCCGGGAGCAAATCCCAGAAAAGAAGCCTTCCATTGTCACCCATTTTTTCATCTGAAGAATAAAATTTTAAAAAATGAATTAAAATATATATATATATGTGCCTATGTTTATTGCAGCATTATTTAGAGCAGCCAAGGTAAAGAAAAGTGTCCAACTAAGTGTCCATCCAGGGATGAGTGGTACTTGTACACAAGGGAATACTACTCAGCTATGAAAAGGATGAAGTGCTGCTCATTTGTCACCACAGGTGACATAAGTCAGTTGAAGAAAGACAAATACTGTATCATCTCCCTCATATGTGGAAGATAAAGAAACAAAGCAAAGGAATAAATAAAGTGAAACAAACCCTTAGAGTCTGATGATAGAACATTGGTTACCAGAGGGGGAGGGGGTTGAGGGGCTGGTGAAACGAGTCCATGCACAGCGGTGGGTGGAAACTGGGCTTTTGGTGGGGATCGTGATACAGTGTAGAGAGATGTCAAAATATAAAGCTGTACACTTGAACTTACGCTGTGTTATAAACCAATATTATTCTAATAAATGCAGTTCTCTGCTGCCTACAAAAGTCAACCCCTCCTGCAATTGTATTATTTTTTGTCATAGCACTCAACGTTCTCTGTTCCTTTACTTTTCCGTCATCTGTCTCCACACCAGAGTCCAAGCCCCATGAGGACAGGCCCATCCCTTTGTTCACGTCTGCACCCCCAGGTCCTATCTCCTGATTCAGGGTAGGAGCTTAATAAATACTAAATGCACCTGGAACATCGTTGACTAATTAAAGAAATGAACCCAACATGCAAAACAGACTGATGTCATGTTTCTATAGACCCGAGATATACAAATTAAACTGTTTTCCAAATATTAACTTAATCAAGCCTTTGGAATCTCCCTGAGGGGTTGGCGGTAGATGCTTCCCTGTGAGTGATCCAAAGCATAAATAGCACAAAATGATTTATTCTGGGTCACGGATGACTCACTGTCTGGGAATAGAAACATCCTCCAAAACCTTTGCTCTAATTAGCCAAGGTAATTATTAGGCACAATAATTAGGCACGAATGACCTCGGCCAGGTTGTTTTGTAACCTCTGGAATTGGAGATCCATAGTAATTTGTCTTTATTTGTTTCGCCACCCCCTCCACCCCCACCCCCAACAAACCCTGTTTGATTTTTCTGAGTTATCAAACACTTGACTGGAAATACAACCTTTTCAATAATTGATGCTTTGACTCACAGTGACGTTCTAAAATCATCCCTCAAATTATTTCCCTTGGATACAGCTTTTTTATTTGTGGGATTATCATTATTATTATTAGTGGTAGTATTGGTCATTTTTAGAAATCAATTCTGGTCCCATTAAGAACTCTCCAGGTGACACCCCCCTGTGACTCAGTGACTAAGAGCAGGCCATGTAAAGCCCAGGGATCTGGGTTTGAGACCCAGGCTGGGTGAAGGGAAAACAAACGAAACAGAAAATAAAAAAGAAGAAGAGATGAAAGAAAGAAAGAAATCTCCAGGCTCCTGATTTTTTTTTTTTTTTTTTTTTTTTTTAAGGAAAGGTTCAGGCAGGCATGAAGGTGAGCAGAGACAGACAGGCAGAAGGAGAGAGGAAGAAGCAGCACTTTATTTCTCTTATTCAGTTGTTCATCTTGATTGTTCCTCCAGCCCTGGGACACAAACCCAGGTGCTTGAGCTGTATGTGGACTGTGCTCCTCCGGAGGTGGTGGACCTCACTGCTACTTCCCAGGGTGAGCCAGGCTCGTGAATTTATTGAGTCAGAATTGCACTCTGTTTGAAGGGCTCTTTGCAGCACACTGAGGACCATAGGAACGGAAATTCAGTTCTCACCCTGAAAGAAAATTCTCGGCCCTCTGGGTAGTGTGAGGAGGTTATGCAGCACCTCTTTGTCTTACTCTTGACCCCGAGTCATTGCCAACATTTCCCGAGGTCTCAGTGTGAGACCTGGCATGGTGTAAGTTCATTCCTTTAATCCTCCAAAGTAGGGCTCTACGATGAGCACCCCCATTCCACAGAGGAGGGAACCAGGTATGGGGCTGCAGTGACTTGGCCCGAATCAAGCGGCTGGCAGTGAAGTTAAGTGAAGGTGCTGGGCTGTGACCCCGGGGCTGACCCCAGAGCCCTCTTACCCAGTGTAATGACTCACCGTGATAGAATTTTGGATCGGCCAGAAAGTCTCCCTCATTCTCTGGTATCGTGTATCCTCCTACATGTTTTCCTTCAAGAGACTGTTTCTGGGCGTTCTGCTCTGTCTGCAGGGCCTGGGGGTCGATGAGCTGAACCAGAGCAAGTCCTTGCTCCAGAGTGAGGCAGTCAGGGAGGACCAGGACTTTGGACTCAGACCCTGGACCTAGCTCCTGGGTTGGTCAGTAATTAGGGTTGCCAAATTTAGCAAATAAAAACACAGGTCACCCAGTCACATTTGGATTTCAGATAAACAGTGAATACATTTTTAGTATCAGTATCTACCTTGCCAGGTTTTGTTGTAGTTTATCTGGCAACCTTATTGGAAACTGCTGTGTGACCTTGGGTAGACGACTTCCCCTCTCTGATCTTCTTGTGTTCAAAATGATGATAATCCTCATTCCACATGTTTGCTCTGTTGTAGGGGAGTCAGTGAGACTATTTCTCAAGTCCTTGGAATGCTGATGTGTCCCCTAACTTGTTCCATTTCTAAAGGCCAATATAAACCATGCTCCACGAAGTGGCTGGGGTACAGGGGACTTTGTTCTTCCTCCAGTCCCTGCTGCTGAACCCAGGTCCTGAGGACCTTAATGGTCTGCCTCTTAACTGCTGAACCACAGGGGACTTTTAGAATCAGTTCACATTGCTACCTGCCGGAAACCCTTAGATGTCTAGAATAAAGCCCAAGGGCATCTGGATGTTTCTGAAGTCCGTTGGATATGGAGGGAGAGCAGGGCTGAGGTCCTTCTCAGGAGTCCAGTCCAGTGGTTCCTCAACACTGCTCTGTCCAGTGCAGGAGAAGACGTGAAGGAGGGACCTCCCCACAACGGGTCACTTTGCCTCTTGGATTGTTTCTAACTGAGGTCAATCAGGGTCCTTCAGGCAAGAAACTTTACCACTCCCTTAACTACCAGAAGAATAAACATTAGGGGTTTTACCCAGAGTTAGAATTTTGACCAGTCATAACTTTTCTATGTGAAAAAACCTCTCTAGATGACAGTGCAAACATCCAATTATCGAGCACTTCTTTCTCCTGGAAGCTCCAGGCCCCTCTCGCATCTCTTAGCTCAGGATATAAACCCCCATTTTGCCCCATTGACTTAAGAGTCTACACCCTTGTAGATTCTGACTGGCATGTCATTAAATTTACCAGTCTGGGAAGAACCCAGAGGGGAAGGAGAAGTTTCCTCCCTACCTATAACAGTAAATCCTCCAAGTGAAGGAAGCAAAAGGGAGATAAAATGGTGATATAATCCAGACAGCTCCCCCAGAAATATTTCAAATCCGTCACCTCTCTCTGGCCTCATCTATTCTCTCCATCCCAACCGCCCTGGTCCACCCCTTTGTGCTGCATGATTTTGATAACCGTGCTGACCACCCAGGTTCCACATGCAACATGTTTATGGAAGTTTTCCAAAAAAGGTACCAAAGTGGAGAAAATGGAATATTGAGCCCAGTCTCCTAATGCTCAGCGCGTGGCCAGTCCAAGCTCACCCACTTCCTGGTCTCCCGGAAAGTTTAAAGTGTCCTCCTCCAATATTCTCCTCTTCCTTGGAAAACATTTCAGCCTTGGAGGACAGGATACTCTGACTTTGCGTGGTTCCTGCTGCAGATCTGTTGTTTGTGGGGACTGAAACATGATCCCCAGATTCCTTTCGGGGATTTGCTTTGGAATGTAAAGTGCTGATACTGAAAACCTAGCTCTGAGAACTTTAAAAAACAAAACAACAATCCCAAAACCCAAAACAAAAACCTCTCCTTTGCAAATCTTGCAAATCAAAAGCCTTGGCTTTCTAGGTGATTGTGTCTGCCGTGAATTTCAAAAGCCTGGAGGGACATCTCCACCAAGAATTTGGCTCTGGTGCTTTCTGTCTTTGAATTGGTTGGGTCAAGCCTCTGGGAGGAGAGTATCCAGAATGAGTTAAGACTGCTCAATAATTAGATTTGTGGGGAAAAGGGTCACAAGATTTTGGGGGTTTAAGAGTGCATAGCATGGCTCCCTGTGCAAAAATCACTAACCATCCTGATTTTTGTTGTCAAAGTAGCGAGTTTAGTGAATGCAAATGATTTCTCAGAATGATGTCCTCTACCCTTTTCCCACATGTGGTTTTGATCTCTTTTGCTACAATGTCTCCTAGCAGAAATGTTCACAGGGCCCAAGATTGGGGTGGTTATACTGTAGCTTTTTCCCCTCCTGGCCCCAGGTTTCAGATATGGGTCTGGGGGCTTACAGTTGCCTGCCCCTGAACCACAGGGGTGAGCCGGTGCTTCACAATTTTTATTTTTTAATTTTTAAGTAAAGGTGCAGGCAGGAATGAAGGAGGGCAGGGAAATGGGCAGGAAGAGAGAGGAGAAAGAAGCTTTGTATTTATTTTTACTTTTTGTATATCCTCGTTATTCTCTCCAGCTTGGGACATGAACCCGGGTCCCTGGGTCCCTGCGTCCATGTACGTGGACTGCGCTTAGGCTGGAGGCAGTGGACCCAAACGCTCCTCCACCAGGGCGGGCCAATGGGTATTTTCTATTTCCTACTGGTTCTGCAAGAGCAGTTCCTCAGAGCCGTGTGTGCCCAAGCATGCTGGCAAAACAGTGCCTTGGATGTCACCTTAGCCCACTGTCATTTGAAAGTCTGATGTTCCTGCTTAGCCCGCAGCATCTGATTTCTGTAGCCATAAGCACTGGCATGAATGTGGAAGGAGAAGCCTGTTTTAAAAAAGCGTTTTTTTCTTTTCAAGGCAAATGCACTGAAATCTCCCAATGTTGATCACACCCCAACATTTCCCCAAATCAGGGCTTGCTTAGACGGGAAAATCTAGGTCTGATCCAGAGGCCGAGGGGAAGGAAGGAGAGTCAGCTCTGAGAGCCACGGACTGAGAATAGAATCGCTGGTGTTTACCTTCCGCTCAGCCAAGCGCCTGGCCGGTGCCCCCGATGCCACAGCCGGGCTGGTTCCAAACGGGCAGTCATCCTGACAACAGGGTCAGAATAGCCTCCGTCCTTATACCCGGAGGCGGGAACCCTATGCTTTTCCGGTTTTGCTCAAATGACATATTTATTTTTATTTTTTTTAAATTTATTGAAGGAACATGGCATCCTAACGATATGTAGGTTTAAAGCAGACACCATTGTACCTTGTGTTTTGTTTTTAAGTGACTTAAATGACCATGACTGGGTAAGATCTAATTATTTTTCTTTTTTTTTTAAAGGAAAGGTGCAGACACGAATGAAGGCGAGTAGGTAGGCAGGAAGAAAGAGGAGGAAGCATTTTCATTTTTATTTAGTTGTTCACACTGGCTGTTTCCCCTGAATCCTGGGACCCGACTTGGGTCCTTGGGCTGTCCATGGACTGTGCTCCTCCGGAGGTGGCGGACTCGACCGCTCATCCACCAGAAGGCGCCGAGGCTGGGACTTTTGGACTTTTGACTGGCATCCAAAGTGGAGGTGGTCTTATGGGACTGAGCCCTTTGGCTGTGGGGTCTGACAAGCATGACAGATAGTCTGTCTCAGAAATGAGTGGCAGGACTCCCAGGGGTTGAGGAATTAGTTGGTTCTGGGAAAATCTCTATGCTTTGGTGTCAGGAATATCCAATGGGTAGAAACGGATCTTGGGAGGAGCTCTGTGTCTCAATTCCTCATCTTTCAAATGGGAATGAAGGTACTGATCTTGCTGGGGAATTTTCAGGTACAAATGGCCCACACAGAAGACTCGCTGTGGGGATGCAAACACAACACAAGAGTCACCTGGGTGGCGGGGTCCCTCTATTAGAATGCTGTGTCTCCCCCGCTGGGGGCAGGCCATCATCTGAAGCCCAAGGACCTGGATTCAAGACCCTGGGCGGAGAGAAGAAAAAGACAAGTTATAAATGTTCAGGTCGTTTGGTTCCAAAAGTTTAATGTGTTGATAAGGAAACTTAACTCTCTAATATTGGGGTTTATAGTAAATCTCCTGGATATTCACATGGTTGATATTCGCACTTCCTGCAAAGCCCAGCTTTCCTTTCCCTCTCGGGTACTTGAAGATCCTCTTCCAGTCTGAAGTAGGCAGGGTCACATGACATGTTCTGGCCAATAAAATACACCCAGAAGTGCCGTCACTTCTGTCTGAGCCAGGAACCCTCACTAAATTACGCCCCCAGGTACCAGCATCCTCCCAGTTGTAGAGGAGACCTGTGTTGGGAGGGTACGATGGCCAGATGGAAGCCACCTGGACCCCTGGTCACTCCACATCGCCACGTGGTGTTGGGACAAGGTGTCTGCCCTCAAATTCTTTCCAGGACTAAGGTGCTCGCCAGTGGCAGGTATCCGCATCAAGAGCCATGTGGAGCAGGCAGGAATGAAGGTGAGTAGGCAGGCAGGCAAGAAGAGAGAGGAGGAAGAAGCACTTTATTCATTTTATGTAGGTGTGCATCTTACTCATTCACCCCGGCCCTGGGACATGATCCCATCCTGGGGATGTACGTGGATTGTGCTAGACCAGAGGCGGTGGACCTAATTGCTCCTCCACCAGGGCGTATTGGTGCTAATTTTTTAAGAATGAAAAAAAACCTCCTTGGGAAGGGGTTCCGACCCGCAGACCGTGGTTCACACCCCTCCTCTGGGCTGGGCTGAAGAACTGTGCCCTTTTGCACCTGGACTTGAGTTGGCACTGGTCACTTGGGGTGGGCCGCCTCTAAGAGGCCCCCAGAGACCGTGTCTCTTGGTCGTCATGCCCGTGCACACCTGCCTTTGCTTTAATGGGGCTGGATTTGCTTACTTGCCTCAAATACAGACAAGTGATGGATGTCACATCCCCGGGGTAGGTTGTAGATCCCGGTGGCTGGCGGCCAGGGCCGGGGCTGTCCTCCTGCAGAGAGTTCAGGAGGACAGCTGCATATCCGAGGGGATCACCCTGTGAATGCCCCCC
>RJWH01004440.1:0-71723 GCA_004363575.1 Solenodon paradoxus | reverse complement strand
GAGCAGCGGCCCCCTGTAGTGACAACTCAGTCTGCACATCCGCTCGCCTGTGTGTGGTCATTTGGGGTCTCCCAGTTCAGGGCCATTACAGAGAGAACTGCTAGCAACAGTTCCATGGAACTGTGGACATGGTTTCTTTCCTCCTTGGAAAATGCCTAGGGGTGAATACCTGGGTCTTGTGCATGTATGTTGAAAAAAAATTTTTTTTTTAAATAATTTTCTTTTTAAAGGAAAGATGCAGGCAGGAAGAGAGAGGAGGAAAAAGCATTTTATTTTATTTCTATTTAGTTGCTCACATTGGTTGTTCCCCTGGACCTGGGGAGTGAACCTGGGTCCTTGGGATGCATGTGGACTGCGCTCCTCTGGAGGCGGTGGACCAAACCACTCCTCCACCAGGGCGCGCTCGAGTGTGTTGAATTTGTAAAGAAACTCAACTTCTTTTTCAAAGTGATAGTACCGTCTACATGCCCATAAACACGCTATAGGAATCTTAACAGCCCTTAATGTCAGAGGTCCCAATCGTGGTGACCACCCAGGTCCCCTCCTGCCTCCCTTTCCAAGTGCCCCCGGAGGTGGGGCAGTCCTGTCCTGTGGAGAACCAGTAGACAGTAGCTCTTTTGTCGGGGAAGCATGGAAGAGAGCTGGTGAACCCCACTTCTGAACTGCCTTCGAGCGAGGCTGAGGTACAAGGGGGAATGAGAGATAACTGCTGGCACTACGTCTTGGCTTGGTTTTGACGTCCGTCTCTTCGGCTTCTAGAAAGACCAAGCTGCTCATAGTTTAGAGATGAAGCTTCGCACACCGTGGTGAAGCCGCGTGAGGACGGCCTAGAACCGATGACCTGCTCGCTCTCTCATCTTCACTTTCTCTCCAGCCCTGTGCCTTCCAGAACCTCCCTGGGGTGGGAGAAAAAAAAGGTGTTTGGTAACCCTGAGCTGAAAGGGGCCCTTAAGTCCAAGCACACCTGAACTCAGCTAATTTGCACTAATCACCCCGAGCCAGCAGCCAGCAGGGTCAGCCAGAGGGGAAAACACTGCATGAGGCGACCACAGCCACGGTCAGCAGCTGCCACCACGCTGCTCAGATTCTGATTTCTACACCTTCCTGCTGCCCCATCAGAGGATTCTGCCTCGACTCCCCTGGAGGGCGAGCAACAGCAGACTGCTGGCCCACCCTGGCGACTCTGATCTCACGTGTACAAGAGGGCTCTGGGAGTGCTCGTTCCCAGGTGGTGCTGACGTCCGGGTCCAAGGGTGGCACCTGGTGCCCGCTGCCCTCCTGGAAGCCTTTATTTCTCAGAGTTCGCCTCCGGCAGCGGTCCTCCACCGAGGCAAGGGAGAGAAAGAATGTAGATTGTTCAGATTCAAGACAGCCGACTCCACAAGGGACAAAGTCTGGGGACATTTTTGGTGGTTCTAAGTTGTGTCTGTGGGGTGAGGGAGATGACTGCAGGAAGCTAGTGGGTTTAGGCCAGGATGCTGCTAACCACCCTAGAGAGCACAGGACCGTCCCTGAGAAGAATGATTCCTTGACCCAGAGTGTCATTTGTGTCCAGGTTAAGAAACTCTGAACTGCGTGTACGGAATGCTTACAGAATGAGAAGAATGTTCCTACAAGGGGTAATTGTTTTTTTAAAGGAAAGGTGCAGGCACGAATGAAGGCGAGTGGGCAGGCAGGAAGCGAGAGGAGGAAGCAGCGTTTTCTTTTCTTTTTATTTAGTTGTTCACACTGGTTGTCTTCCCCAAGAAGCAGGACTCCAAACAACCCAGGGGTGTGTGGCTTGGCTTCCTGGAGGCGATGACCCTGACTGCTGCTCCAGCAGGGGGCATCACAAGGACTAATCCTACAGTCATTCAGAAGGAGCCTCCTTAGAGCTTTTTAAAACTTGGGAGAATTGCTCATGATAGGAGATGGGAAATAAAGGATAGAAAGAGCATATCCTGAAGGGGCAGAGGGGAAGTTAGCGCCCCTCAGCCCTGTTCTTCTCAGGCTGGTTGAGTCATCAAGATGGCATTATGGGTCAGCGTGTGAGCCACATAAAACCCAAGGACTCAGGTTGTGTCCCAGGCCTGGGGGAACAACCAAAATAAATAAAAGTGCTTCCTGCCTTTCCTCCTTTCTCCCACCCACCCGCTCTCTCTCCCTCCAGATTGCTTTATGGGTCACTTTGTATCATGTCTCCACGTACCAGGATACAAGCTCCTGGTATACTTATTTTTACAAGTCGGAAAAAAATGACCAATTTTTTAAAGGAAAGGTGCAGACAGGAACAAAGGCAGTAGAAGGCAGGCAGGCAGGCAGAGGAGGAAGAAGCATTCCATTTCTTTTTCCTTTAGCTGTTCACACTAGTTATCCTCCCCGGACGCAGGCCTGGAACCCAGAGGTGTGTGGCCTTCAAAGGCGATTACCTAACCGCTGCTCCACCAGGACACACCAGCTCCTGGTATGCTTTAAGGGAGGGCACTAAATACTTGGTGGAGACATGAATTACGATGTCTTGTGAGTAAAACTGGGGCTGTGCTGAAAAATATTTTAATAATATTCTTTCTTTTGTTTCCACTGCTTTATTCATTTTAGGATATTGAAATTACACCTCAGTTTACGAGTATTTCACACCATACCCACCACCAGGGTTCTAGTGCCTTCCACACCTTCTTCTCTCCTTCCTTCCCTCCCCTCTCCCACCCCTGGAGCCACGTTCTGTGTCCTGTGAATTTTATTGAGGTTTGTCTATTCATCTGTTTTTTCTTTATAGTCCACTCATGAGGAAACCATCCTGTGCTTCTCTTTTCCTTCCCGGTTTATTTCACATAACATGACCCCCTCCATTTCCATGCAGGCTGTGGCAAAGAGCACAATTTCATCATTTTTTTTAACAGCTGCATAGAATTTCATGGAGTCTCTGGACCCCGGCTTCTCTCTCCGTCATCTGTGGATGGTCATCTAGGTCGTGTCCGTGTCTCGGCTCTTGCGACCTGTGCTGTGTGGATACAGGCTGCAGGTGTGGATACAGGCTGCAGGTATTTTTCCGGACTGGAGATGTTGTGTCCTCTGGTCTGTGTCCAGGAGTGGGGCTGCTGGGGTGTATGGTTTGATACGTGTTAACAGCCAACTCTCTGTGAAGAAAATCCTTGATTTGAAGCATCTGCCCATTTCCAAGGTGTAAAGACTCCAGTCCTGGCTGATCTCAAGCCTCCCCACGAGCACATGGGAGGAGCAAGGTGGAGGGAGGGACAGCTCGGCGGCCCCAGGAGCCGCTGCAGCAGCACCGGCAAGAGCCATACCAACGACGACGTTAAGTCTGGATGAAGCGACACGCCCTAAGTGGAGGATAGTGGAATCGCACTTGTGTTAGGAAGCATCAAGCTCCCACTTAATAAGAGAAGAGTTTGAGGAGATGGCTCCAGGCTAGGTTATGTCCTCTGGGGGAGAGCGGAATAACCTGGCCATTAACCGTGTCTGCTCTCAAACTTCATTCCGAATTCCTGAGTGAGAGAAACAGTTAGTATGGTCTTAGGTTCACTGGGGACGGGGGTTCTGGGGGACGAGGCACATCATTGTCTGGGGCGTGGGTTGCCCTGTAGTAGATGTTTTCCAGTGGGCAACTTTATGCAAACAGCATACTGCGGAGGGTCCCTTCAGATCCCAGACAATCAAATCCCAAGAGGAAAGAATGGGGCGGGGGGTGGCAGGACATGACTCTGGGCCCCGAGTAAACGCCGGGGACTGACTTAGGAGAGCTCTCTCCTCTCTCTCTCTCTCTCTCTCTCTCTCTCACACACACACACACACACACACACACACACACACACACACACACACACGGCTGTACATCTGACTGGCAGGGTTCTCTCCCCTGGGAGAGGAGGAAATGGGGGTCCCCAGGGCTGGTGGTACATGGAAGTACTGAGACACCTTCAGGTGGGTAAATTCAGGGTGGGTTCAGCCCCACTGCCCACCTGGCTCCAGGCATACACCTCGAACAGCAGGAAAAATGGCTGAGACACTCAAGAGCATGGCAAACACCTTCACACAAAGACGAGCTGGAGTTTTCACAGCAGATGATTCGTACTGGCCAAGAAAGCAGGAACCACCTAAATGCTCATCAGCAGACGCAAGGATAACAAACTGCGTTCTCCCCATACTGTGGAATAGTGTCCGGCCCTATAAAGAATGAGGAACCAGGACGCACCACAGCACAGATGAACGGCCCCCAGTGTCCAGTGAGTGGAAGACGTGGGACGCAGAAGGCCACACAGTGTGAGTCACTTCGAGGAAAAATCGAGAAAAGGCACATCCACAGACAGATTAGTGGGTGCTGGGGCAGGGCTGGGTGGGGGGATCGGGAGAGACTGTTCATGGTTTTCTTCAAAGGGTCTGAAAATGTTCTGGAACTAGCCAGTTGTACAACCTAGCAAAGTTACTAAAATCGCTGAAGTGTATGCTTTAAAATAGTGGATTTAAGGGTGTGTAAATTATATCTCAGTGAAGAAAAATAATGTGAGGTGCCCCCTTGCAACTCAGGTGGCTGGGGTGCAGGCTGTAAAAAAACCCTGACATACCCCTGAGGCTCCGTGGCTAAGATGCAGGCCATGGAAAACTCAAGTCACTGGGTTCGAGATCTGAGACTGGAGGGAAAGAAAAAAAAAGAAACAGGCACGCCCTGATAAGAGTGGTGGTTGGTCTGCTGCCTCCAGAGGGCACAGTTCACACACATTCCAAGGACCCAGTATGGGGTGGGAGGAACCACCAAGATGAACAACTAAATAAAAATAATAAAAATATATTTCAGTGTTTCTCCCTCTGGTCTCTTCCTGCCTGCCTACTCACCTTCATTCCTGCCTGCACTTTTGCTTTAAAACAGAAAAGAAAGAAAAAAAAAATCAGAGTATGGGGGTCACCGAGTTCTGCTCTGAACTGGTTGGTCTGAGGAAGTGACATCTGAACAGAGTCCTGAGTGACAAGGAAGCTGAAAGAGGCCATCTGGAAAGTGCCTTCCTGTCCAACACACAGAACACAGAGAAATAGGCCTTGAACTTGAACTTGAACGTGACCACCTGGTGGTTGGGTGAGAATCGCAGTAGCTCATGGAGCTACTGTTACTTTGGACCTGTGTTACTTTGGCTCTGCCAGGGGGACCCCGGCTGAGACTCTGTTATGCACACGTCCTACCCCAGAGAGAAGAAGCAGGTCCTTGTGTGACACCTGTCTTGGTGGATGGATCTGCACCTCTGTTTTGATTTTCAGGTGTACTGCTTTCAAAAAAAAACAGCTTGCGGAAAATTAAGGAGTCATTTCACCATCGGAAACAGGGAACCTAGGAACAGTCTATTATGAGGTGTTTTCCACAGTGATGTGTCCTTAGTGCCCCAGCCCGGGGTCTGGGTCCCCCTCTCAGGGTGGGGGACCGCCAGAGGCAGTCTTTCTGAAAACGCATTTAGTGGCCTGTGACTCAGCCATCAGAGAACACACAGAATGAGAGATCACTTCATAAACCTGAGTACCATCTGATAACCAGCAACAACTGGCTGCTGCCTCTTCAAGGTGACGCCCAGTCATGGAAGAACAGGCTATTGTAATGGTGAAGAAACATGGCATCAACTGTGGGTAAAAGCCAAGCAAATGCACAAAACAACTTCCAGGCTCCCTATATGACAGAAGGTGATGTGGATTTTAGCATTGAGCAAAACTGCTGTGAGCTTTGCCGACTATGAGGAATGCGGAATTGTGTTTAGCTATTCGTACAGAGACCTGATCACACTTACTTATGGACACTAGAGATTTTTCTTGTACAAAAGAAAAATGTTTAGAGGTAGCCCAGGGATGACCGCAGATTCATCAGAGACTTCCTCCTTTCTGTTCCACCAGCTTCAGCATCTGGTTCCTTCTTTAAGGTTACATGACCAGTGATGGCTGCTTCACTCCTAGCTAACTTATTTATGCTCCAAGGACAGGAAGGAGGAAGAAGCAAGAGCTAGAGGGCAAGCTAAGTCACTTCCCTTTAAATAGCTTTCCTGGAAGCCTCACCCATGACTTCCTCTTGTTATTTCAGCACCCTCCCCTCGTTGCAAGGGCGGCTGGGAAATGTAGTTCTTGAGGCAGGCACTTTGCCCACTGCAATACAATTCAGGCTCTGTTCGCCAAGAATAATTATGGAATGGATATTGGGAAGGGAGCCGGCAGATTCTATTATGTCGATAGTATCCCAGTCTCTGCTTAGTTTTGGGAAAACCTTGGGATATCCACCATTTCCCCCATGACATCTGAGATTCTTTAACAAAAAGTTTTTATCTGCTGCAGACAACAGAATGGCAGCATTTTCCTTTTTTTTTTTTTTAAAGCAGGTAGAATTTACTTGCCCAACCAGGTGACGTCACTCACAGGTGGAATGTAACAGACCAAACAAAGGAGCAGATGAAACCAAACCAGCCCTTGGACACTGGCAACAAAGCTGAGGTGACCAACAGGGAATGGGGCAGGCGGGGGCACGTGGTGGCGGAGCCCACTGTGCAGTAGGGAAGAACACGTGGTGATGTGGTGGAGGGCAGGGTATGTGGATATATATATGAGGGATGGGGAGCCTTTACTTGTGAGTTTATTTCAGTGTGTAAAAATAAAATAATTAAAAAAAAATTTACTTGGCCAAAGTAAGCTTCATTTCCTAACCAGGGGAAGAGAACATACCAGCCTCCCAATGTCATTGTCTCTGACATGGACGAAGCCTGGAGCCAGGCTGCCTGAGTCAAGCCTGGTTCTCCACCTGTAAGTGAAGCAGTTTTGCGAGTTCTTTAACCTCTGTAAGCCTCAGTCTCCTCATCTGCAAAAGGGAACAACTGAGGGATGTAGATCGGGGTATCTGAATCACCGTGCTAGTGACATTTGGGCCAGACACATCTTTGCTGTCGGGCGGTCCCATGCACTGTAGGTTGCTAAACAGCATCTCTGGTCTCTAGCCAGGAGAGGTAGTAGCAACACCCAACCCTCAGTTAGGACAATCAAACAAATCTCCAACATTTGGTAATGTTAAAATGTCCTTACTGGCGCACTGTGGTGGAGTGGCGGTTAGTCCACCACCTCCAGAGGAGCGCAGTCCACCTATATCTCAAGGACTCGCATTGGCTCTGGGGTCCAGGAGAACAACCAATGTTAACAACTAAATAAAAATCAAATAGAATACTTCTTTCTCCTCTCTCTACCTGCTTGCCTACTCACCTCCATTCCTGCCTGCATCTTTCCTTTAAAAAAATTTAAAATAAAAATAAAATGTCCCCTGAGTGTGGGGGACAAAGAGCCCTGCACTGTGTTGCACGAATCTAGGTTACTCAGCTCTGTGCCTGGTACTTAGCCGCCAATACATGATGATCATGATCATTTTTCTCTCTTCAGATTGCAACATTAGGTATCGGCATTTTCCCCCTACATGTTCTTTTTTTTTAAAAGATGCTATTTTGGTGACAAAAGTATTTTTTCTATGATTCTGCACACAGTCCAAGGACCCAGGTTTGACACCTAGGACCAGGGTGAAAATCCAGAATAAACAATTAAATAAAGATGCTTCTTCTTCCTCTTCCTTCCTTCAATGCTTCTTCCTTCTCGCCCTTCCTTCCTCTTTAAAAAGAGGTGTGAAAAATGGTTAATTTCACGTGGTGAATTTTAGCTCCCTTTAAAAAAAAAATGTGAGCACAAACAGCAAAAGAAAAAGCTAGATAAATTGTATTACATCAAAATTAAAAACTTTTGTGCTTCCAAGGGCACTGTCGATAAAGTGAAAGGTCAACACACAGAATGAGAGAAAATAGTTGCAAGTCATCTCTCTGATAAGGGGCTGGTTATCTAGAACATATGAAGAAACCAGACAATGCAATAATCAGAAGACAGCTCAGTGAAAACCTGGGCAGTGCATCTGAGAAGACATTTCTCCAGAGAAGAAAAGCACAAGAAGACGCCAGCTGGGGACCGTGAAGGAGGCGTGCAGAAGCAGCGTCTGCAGGCAGCGAGATGTCCGAGCTGTGTTCTCTCCTTCGTTAAACTGACATGAGGGTGCCTGCTGAAGCAGTGGTTTGGTTAACTGCCTCCGGTCGTAGCGCATCCCGCGGACCACGGGTAGAACCGCCAAGATGCACAACTAAATGCAAATAAAGTGCTTCTTCCTCTTCTCTCTTCCTGCCTGCCTACATACTTTTTCATTTCTGTCTGTACCTGCTGTTTGAAAACAGCAAACTCAATGGGCAGAACTGGTACACTACTGCCACAGACGGAGAACATGGCAATCAAGGCTGCCCTTGAAATATCAACACCGATCCCAACTTGAATGGGTAATGCATTCAAAGACTCAGAAACACTGCTCATATCTAAATATGCTTGCAGATTTAAATATTAAATGTTAAAAAAAGAAAAGATGTCTTATCTTGTCATTTGCATTGCTTTTCTGTCCTTAGATGATTATTTGCCTTTTCTTAAGTCTTTTGACTTGTGCCCTCGAGTCTAACTTTCACCACTTCTGGCAGTAATTCACTCCTCTATGATTCCACATTCGACCCTACTGTGCTGAATGCATGCCTACATATTGGGAGGAATAATGGGCACATTGTATTCTCTTGACTTTTCCACAGAGGTGAGGGAAAAAATGGGCTGTATGGTAGTTTTAATTCCATCGTATTAGCAAATCATCTTGTAGTGTCGAAAGCCTTTTTAAACCTGATGCAAAACTATGAAGTAAAAGATTCGTCTATTAAAAAAAGAAATTGCAAGGCAAGAAAACTAGAAAAGCACACACAAAATTTAAAAAAAGGCAACTTGGGAAAAGACGGAGACACTCTTTTTCACTTCTTCGATCAGCAACATTTTTTTATGATACTATTGACACGATTGAAAAGTTGGATGTAGTGTTAATTTCTCTCTCTGAAGGGCATTTTGGGAGTACCATACAAAATACTGAATTTTTTTTTACCTTTGACAAATATATTATTTCCAAGGATGTGTTTACGCACACACACATACATACATACAGCTAAGGATGTCACTGAAGTGCATACAATAAAATATTCATTACAACATTGCTTATAATAGCCAAAGCTTGGTTACAACCTAAATTTCATCAAAGTGAATCTGTTAAATATTTTACAACCAATTCATACAATGAAATAGTTCATAATACTTTAAAAAATGAGTAAGTTTTTATGTCCTGCTGAGGAAAGCCATCCAAATTATGTTGAGAGGAAAAGTTCTGTATAACAGTGCATGTAAAATGGTTACCTTTTTCCCTTAAGGGCAGGTCACACACACACATACACACACACACACAAACACACACATATATGTATATATATACACACATACAAACATGACATTTACATGGATGCAGTTTTTAAAGCTTCTGGATTTTTTCTTGGGACTAGAATGAATAGGTTCTGGAATGAGGTAAGTAGAATGATTTTCACTTTTCACTTTCTATTCTTCTGTGCAATTGTAATTTTTAAGTTGAGACAGGGTGTACTTTGTGCAGTAATAAAGGGGGAGTCAGTGAATACAGAAAACACAGGGCTTTCACCAAGTGATTCTACTCTATGGAGTTTATACAAAGGAATTATTTGAACGAGTGTGCAAAGATGAATGTACAAGGATGCGGAGCACATGTTCAAACACTGAAACATGAAAATAACCTACATCTGTAGCAGAGAACTTACATACATTATGAGATGCATATCCCATGAGGTGCTATGTGACAGTTCATAAGGAGGAAGAAGGCAACAAGATTGTTGACATGGAAAATGTGTCCAAGGCCTTTAAGAAAATAGAAAATAAAAGGGGGGTGTCACAACAAATGGCATCATGTATCTTCTATATTAAAAAGGGTTCACATTAATATTTAAAAATCAGAAAAGATGCTAAAATGAAAGCACCTATTCATCCACACTGTCTTGAGCCATGGGGCTTATTACTTTAATTGCATGGGAAGTATCCACTGTTAACTGAGAGATGCATTATCTCATCACCAGAAAGAAAATTCAACTCATTTGAAACCAGATCATTCCTGGGTCTTTAAACCTTTTCCACTTTGGGCCTTTGAATACGTGTCCCTCTCCTCTGAGCGGGTCTCTTCCTTCCAGTAGCCTTGTCTGTGCTCCATAGCCTAAAATGCCTCCTCCTCCAGGCAGACCTCCTGACTCACACCATTAGGTCACGCCCCCCCTTTTCGCCTCACACAGTTGACTTCAGGGCATATGGCTCAGGGGCCTCTTGCAGGTTGGTTCTGAGCCCCACCAGGTGTTAATGTGTGAAAATGTTGCTTATGTTTTATAAAGGGCAGTTTAGAATGAAAAATCATATGCCAGAAACCTGGTCTCCAGCGTCATCTCGTGTGACTAGAGATTGAAATTCATTAAAGATATTGGTAGACCCCAGGAAAATCTTTGTACATAAAACATGAATAAAATGCACACACATTAAACTTTTTGCTTTAAATAAAGCTGAAGATTTTGTTTTTCTATTGTCATCATTAATTTTTTCCACACTACACAGTCAATAAATCGTGTTTTTTCTAGGGTTTGTACAAGCAGACTGTGTGCCTTTAACCACTACTGATCTTGTCCGCTAAGAACTTATTTTTTTGAAGAGCAATGCATGCTATGACAAAATAAAACTAGGTAGTAGGAGAGAGCCGCCGATCAGATGAGGGTTCCGGACTCATTTGAACAGAGCCTGGAGGACCGAGGAGGAAACCGCTAGGTCAAAGGCAGGGAAGCAGAAAAGGGTTTGGTGTTCCACTGGCAGAGGATGGCGTGAGATGAAAACGGAGGAGGGATCTTGCTGGGAGACCATAGCTCCCCGGTGACAGCTTTAGCGCCAGCGTGCTTCGTAGGCGCGCATTCCGGCGGCAGGTGAGACACCGCGCAGCTTCTCCGCTTAGGCCCCCACCAACAGCGCGCACGTCTGGAGGGCTAGTATCGCCTCTGTGCGGTCATCCCCTATTTACGTGGCTGCTGCCTCCGCGGGAGCCCCGGGGTCGCCCAGCCTGGTGCCCGCGGCGCGCAGCCCGGCGCCTGCCCGCAGAAGCCGCGCCACGACCGTCGGCCGCAGGTGGCCGGGAGACTGCACGCCGCCGGCGCCGACCTTTCCTCCTAGAAGCCCGGCCTCCTGCTTGCGCGGCCTCGCGGGCTCCCGTCGGAGGAGGCGGGCTGGCGCGGGACCAGACGGCCGCACGCGGCCCACGAGTGTGGTTTGCGGACAGGTGCGGGGGCGGGCGGGGCGACGGCGCGGACGCGGCCCCGTCCCCAGCTCAGGCTCATTCTCGCCGCCGGGGGCCGGCCGCGGCGGCCGCGCTCTCCCGCCGGTGTCCCCGAGGGCGCCGGGGTGCCAGCGGGGTCCGCCCGAGAGGCCGGGGTGCGCTCTCCGCATTCAGTCTCGGGCGTGCGGCCTGGGCGGCCGGAGGGAGGGTCCAATGGCCTCGCAATTTGGAGTTTTTCTTTGGTCTGAGGCTCAGTTTACCCATCTAAGAAATGGGATTCTCAAACCCAAGGGGCGGCGCTTTGCAAACTTGGGCACAAATTGGGGCATTTTAGTCATCTCCGTGTCCCCCACTTCCTCTGGAAGCTCCGGGGGCCGGAGTAAGCAAGTTGCTCGCCAGGACATCTCTTAGTCCCCGCGGCCCCAGCGACAGACTCCATTTTGTGCCCCAGGGCCCTGAAATGCCGGAAAAGACCCCGCGGGGTGCGGTCGCCGGCCAGATTAAGTGACGCCCACTCGCCAGGCGACTCCGGGCAGCCAGAAAGCGCGCATGCGCACCTTTTCATCTTTTTTTCTGGGTTGGTTTGGGCGCAGCCACTGCTAGCTCCTCCCCCTCCTCCGGCTTCATCCTTCCTGACATTCACTCCCTTCCCCCCACCCATTGCTGACGTCACGCACAACGGCCGGTGAACCAATCACAGTGCTGTGTCCATAAGCCGGCACGCGGAACCGGTCGGATCGGACCAATGGGGGCCCTTGGAGCGGGCCCGCCCCATCCGGGCAGGCGCCGGGGCCGAGTGGGCGGTGCTTCGCCAGTCAGCATGTGGGCGGGGGAGGGCGGGGACCAGCAGCCGCAGAGGCGTCGACGGCGGTGGCGACGACGACGTTCCTTAGTCTTCGGGTTGGGCTCGGTGGCGCAGGCCGGGCTGTGTGGAGGACTCGGCGGTCAGCGGCAGCGGCCCTAGGGAGGCCGCGGCGCCATGGGCGGGCGGTAGAAGGGCCCGGGCCGGCGAAGCGAGGGGCGGCGGCGGTCCTCGGCGAGCTTCGGCGGGGCCCGGGAGTGGGGAGGTCCGGGGCGGGGGTCGTTCCGGGCAGCCGGGGCCGCGGGGCGGGGCTCGCCGGCCTTCGGGGTGCCGGAGGCCTGGGCCGCCGCGAGGAGCCGCCGCCGGCTGCTGGGCCCCGCCGCCGGGCCGCTTGACGACGACGCTCCCGCGGGGGCCCCGCCTGAGGAGGACGCGGCGGCGGCGGCGGCGAGGCCGCGGGAAGCCGCGGAGGATGGAGGAGCGGAAGGAGGAGGGCGAGGCCGAGATCCAGGAGCACGGGCCGGAGCACTGGTTCTCCAAGTGGGAGCGGCAGTGCCTGGCCGAGGCCGAGCAGGACGAGCAGCTGCCCCCGGAGTTGCAGGAGGAGGCGGCGGCCGCCGCGCAGCCCGAGCACAAGCAGCAGAAGCTGTGGCACCTCTTCCAGAACTCGGCCACCGCCGTGGCCCAGCTCTACAAAGGTGAGCGGCCGCCATCTTGCCCCCGCCGCCCGCCGCCCGGGAGCCGGAGGCCCGCCGCCCCCGCCCGCCCGGCCCCGTCCCGTCCCGTCCCCGTCCCGTCCCGTCCCATCCCAGTCCGGTCCCAGTCCCGTCCCAGTCCCGTCCCAGTCCCCCGCCCCGCCCGCCCCGTCTCGCACCCTGGCGGCGCCGGCGGGGTCCGTGCCGGCCCGGGGCCCGGGGACCGGGCGCCGGGCGGGGGCCGGCAGCATCGACGCTCGCGGGGCAGCCCGCCCGCCCCTCGCTGGCCGCGGCGCCCCCGGGCCTGGCGGCGCGGGGAGGAGCCCCCGGTCACAAAATGGCGAAGGGAGGCGGTGGGGCGGCCCTATTGTGCCGCGCCGGCTCGCCCGGGCGGGGACGGGGCCGGGGCGCCCGCCTGCGCCCTGCTCGGCCCGCGGCCCCGCGGCCCTGCGGCGCCCCCGCCGTCCCCCGGGGCCGTCGTCCCCGCCCGGCAGAGGGATCCCGAAACCCTTGAACAAAATGGCGAAACCTAATATGGCCGTTCCGGAGTGATTGACACCCAAATAACACTCTCTCTGTCTTTGTGTTTGCTTCTTTCCCTCTCCCCCGCCCCCTGCCAGACCGAGTGTGTCAGCAGCCAGGACTTTCTCTCTGGGTCCCCTTCCAAAACGCAGCCACCGCCGTCACCAACCTCTACAAAGGTAAAGAATAACCTTGCGGCACTGCCGATTATTAAGGGAAGGGCAGCCTGCGTCAGGGGTTAGGGCCTGCCTTGCGAGTGTATTGATTCACCCTTCCCTGAACCCCGAGCGCCCGAGTGTTTTCTGCTCCTCGCCCAGCCACCAACTCGGGATGTCTCGCAACTTGAGAATTCCGGGGGCAGCTCCGCTAGATCACAGACTGGCGAGTGGGGACGTGTTCCGATCCCCGCTGCCCCCCACGCCCTCGACTCCTGGCAATGTCAGGGGCAGTTTTGAACCTCAGCACTGACAGCGGGCGGCTGAATGACTGTCCTGCTGTGCGCCCCACAGCGCCCCTCCTCGGCAGGCCCCAGGCGTCAACAGCGCAGGTTGAGCAGGCCGAGCTGGAAGGCATCGCGGAGCCTGGCTTCTGGCTTTCAGAGACACGGGGAGGAAAAGACTGGTTTTGTGCCACTGAGAGGTGTGAGGGACACTGGTAAGCACCTCTTGGGAAAGGTGCTTTAGTTTGATACTTGAGTGACAGTTAATGGCTTTAAAGTGGGTTGAAGACTTGCAAATTGGGATGATTGTGCAGTATGTTTACACACTATTCCTTTCCAGTTTTAGCCACCATTTTTCTTTTACAACGACCTTATATGTGATTGTAAACTGTTGGCAGGAAAAATGTCATCAAGAGTTTGGGATGATTTGTATTTTATGATAGCGCCTTTCTGGGCGTTAATTCTCTGCCCTCAGTGATGACATGGTGATAATATGCAAGTAACCCCTTCTTGTGCTCTTAGTAACAGTGGGCTTATGCCTCGCTGGTTGTGAAAACATGGAAATTTGGGTTTGTTTTGGCAAGTTTTCTATGGAAAACAAGATTTGCATTTGACTTAATCTTAACTGAAACACAATTAAATCAAATGCTTTCGAATTTCTATGAGCTGCCGATAACAGGAATGGAATTCTTTGCATTTTTGGAAATAGCAAAATGGCTTGGAAAACAGCCCATAGAGTGACTTGAATCTAAGATTCTTTTTGTATAAATGTACAAAATGATGGTCACTTTTGTATAGAAGAAAAAAATTCCCTTTTTTGAGTTTGAGTGGAACTATTTTTGGGGAATTGTAATTTGAGAACATAAACCAAAACTGGTGGATAGGATGTGTATTTTAGGGAATGAGGAACTAATAGTCCAGCATTACAGAGCACAGGGAAACAATAATTAAATGGTGCCCCGGCAGGCAACTTTTTTTTTTTTTTTTTTTTTTCAGTAGCTGAGTTCCTTTAATTTGGACTTCAGTAAATTGATCCATCAGTGCCTGAGGGTCTTCGTTTCATTCAGCAAGGGCATTTTGAAGTAATACTCACTTTTTTTTAAAAGCTCTTATTTCTTGGCATGTAGTTCACATACAGTAAAAGCACCCTTTCAGATGTATGGTTTGAGTTTGACAAACAAACTGTTCAGAAATAGCCATATCTGCTACCCCCAGCCCAGCGCAGCCCAGCGCAGCCCCTGGCAGCCATCGATCTGACTGCTGTGTAAGTGGTTTTCTTCTTTTGTAGTGTCATAAATAGAATCTTAGAGTATGTTGTCGTGTCTTCCACTTCCCATAATGTCTTGAGCTTTACAGTATGTAGTCTTCAGTTTCCACTTTCCATAGTGTTTCTGAGATTGGTCCGTTGACTTCACATTTCAGGTACTGAATAGTTCAGTGGCCTTTGTTGAGTAGCATTCTGCTGGGGTGGGGTGTCACTTATCCATTCAGTTGTCGCAATGATTAGTTTCTGCTTAAAGGGCAAGGTAGCACATTTTTAGTACCTTTTATGTGCCAGGCTTTCTTTGCCTAGGCCTTACAAAAACCATAATTATCCCCTGGGTTTTCTGTTGAGGTTTTTTGTTTGTGTTTAACTTTAGAAGACATTTTTTATTGAGGTCATGGTTTCCAGCATTTCGTTGTGCAGGTTGTGTTTGGTACTTTTGTGCACTGCAAGAATGTGCTTTAGTACTAAAGCTGGCAGCTTTCTTTAGTGCTGACTCTTTACATATGAAGATGAACTCAAAAACCGAACTCTGAAAAATGATCCCTAATTTGATTACTTGATTTGAAAACGCTTAATAATTTACTAGTTTTTTAACTTGTTCAGAAAACTTAATGAAATATATATGTATATATATATTTTATCTTAAGCATGATGTACTTGCTTTATTGCAAATGCTAGATTTTTAGTCTGGACAAGTTTTAATTTTTGGATCCTGTTTCTTCTGTAAAATGCAACATTTTCTTTGACCTGATGGCAATGGTAAATTGCAGTTTGTGGCATTTGGTAGTGTAGCAACATTATTCTTTTCTTAAGCAGATTCAAGAGTGGTAAACATTGGGTACATCCTTACATTCCTCCTCCTCTTCAGGATGTGGCCTTCAGACAACACTGATGACAGCGGTGGGAGTAATTGGCTACCTTAAATAGAACCAATAACTTAGCCAGGTAGTGTTACAAGTTCAGGCAGCATTAAGTGGTGGACATTTACATCTGTGTTGACAGTGCTGATAAAGTACTGTAGCATTTGAGGGGGACCCTTTAAGTGGGGCGCAGTGCTCTTACATTTTCTATCATGAAGCACTTACCTAGCAAGCTGAAAACTCTTCATTTTGCAACCTGGGGGGAGATTGGCACTTCTACAGGCTTCTTTATTTTAAAGGAAAGGTACAGGTGGCGATGTAGGGAGTAGGTAGGCAGACGGGAAGAGAGGAAGAAGCATCTTTATTTTTAAAATACTCATTTTAATTGTTCACACTGGTTCCCCCCCCCGCAACTCCACACTCCGAACCAGGAGTATGTGGCTTGCTCCTTTGGAGGTGATTGGTCTAACCGCTGCTCCACCACGGTGCTCCTTTGCAGGCTTCTTGATCATTCATAAAACACATAGAAAGTTCATAGGAAGGTGAGAATTGTGATAAAAACCTAGTAGAAGGCCCCTTTTGCTTGCTTGTTAGTTTAGTTGGTTTGGTTGGAAAGTGGAAGTGTTTGGAGGAGAATGAGTTGGGATGTCCTTGCTGGAAATAAAGCAGGATGGAGTTTCTGGTCCTTTCTATTTCACATGTGCCAGACTTTGACATTTTGGGGGAAGGAGAAAAAAAGTCCTGGTTTCTGTGTCTTGTTTTTTTTTTTAAACCTTGATTGGATGAATCCAAAGAGATAACATTGCACACTATTCAGTGGTGGTGTGTCTGGCTGGGTCCGTTATTTTAGATATCCGCAACTCAAGAAGGAAGAATTAGGGGAGGTCCTTCGAGGTCCAGGTTGATTTTACCAGCTTTACAAAGCATTACTTGGCCAAGTCTGTTGGGGTGGTTGGTTTCAGTCTCTGCCTCCTGCCTCCTCATTAGAAAGTAGTCTTATCGAGTTCTAAATTATTCTCAATAGAGGTTGGCCTCTAAGACGAGGCTGTGCAGGGCAGTCTTGCGTGGTCAGATGAAGGGGTGCTGGTGCTCTTGCTTTTCGGTAGCACCCAAGTTAGTACTTGGCATGCTCCATAGAGCCAGTTCTCACTACTTCTCTGATTCTTTCTCTGTGAGATTTTGATTTTCTTTGCTTGCTTTATGCTAAATTCTATAATTTTTTTGCCTCCACCTTTTAAAAGTGCATCTGAAACGTCTCTTAAAGATGTTCTGGTTATTTCTGATTATATAGGGGGCATCTGTACCAAAGGGAGTCTACTGCTAGATTGAGTTCAGATTCAGCCTGTTATTCCTTAGCTCTGTGAGCTGGGGGTAGATGGTGGAGCACGGTATCCCATCTTGTGCTCCTCCTGCTCCTGCACTGCGAAGGGGAATAGGTACCACTGCTTAGATTGAAATCTTAGTTTACTGAGCACTGTGCTGGTGACGAGTTCTGTTTCTCAGGTGTTTCTGGCGATGGGCAGTGCCTCGCAGGAAAGGAAGAAATAGGATTTTTTGTTTGTTTGGGTCCTTTTCATTTGTTGGAATAAGCTTTAATGTGCCCTGTTTTTGTTTTTGTTTTTTAAGAGAGGGAATGGGGGAGAGGAGGAAGAAGCATTTTAAGGACGGAAGAGGAGGGAGGAGGAAGCATTTTTATTAATTTATTTTAGCGCACCCCATCCAAGTCTTTGGTCTTACATGGTCCGCACCCCAGCCACTGACACAGAGCTGAGCCACCTGGGTACTCCTTTAATTTCCTTCTTTATTTCCTTTTCCTAAAAGGAGTAAATGCAAGCAGAATTGAACATGAAAAAAATAGTATGATTTATTGTATTTTTTTTTTTTTTAAGAGGAAGGTGGGCAAGAAGGAAGAAGAAAAGCGTTTTTAATTTTTTTGGTTTTTTTTTTTGGTTGTTTCTTCAACCGTGGATCACATACGTTGATTTTACATGTTACATCCCCCAGAAGCCGACTTAAAGCCTGAGTCACCAGGGCACGCCAATATGTTTTTTAAGTGTTTATTTTTGAGCCGCTAGTCTGTCTGTTTTGGACCTACATGTGAACTGAGCTTACTGGAAATGTGTGGGCAAAGTGGGGAATTACTGATAGTAGCAAATGGTGAGGAGAAAGCGTATTCTAGCTGGACACAGATAATGGAATTTCACCTCCTTATAATTTGACTTTCTGGAGCCGGTTTGTGTTGCTATGACTATAATTGAGCTTTGAGATTTTGCTTCAGAGACCTCAGTATGGATTACATTTAAGAAATCCTAAAGCTTCAAAATATTCTTAAACCTACTATTAGGAGTGGTAGCCTCAGTCATTCTAATATTTGTAGATTCTATCTGCATTGTTGTAGGAAGGGTAATCATTTTCATCATAACTTAGCTGTGAAGGGATGTTTCGGCTGCAGATATCAGCTCGACTGTCTAATGTGTGTGCACAGGATCCACTCCTTTCCGCCTTGAAGGCTTGCGTGAGGGTAGGGTTGATTGATACGGGGACTCAGGCTCCCCTGCTCAGTAGCTCTCCATCTCCTGTGCACATGCGCTTTGTCTTGAGCCTAGTTTCATGTGGTGTCAGCTGTGTTTTAGCGCCGGCCACTCACTGAAGCTTAGAAGAAACCAGAAACTTCCTTTCCGGGAGCTTGACAACGGAGTCGCTTCTAAGTCTCTGGACCAGAATTAGGCCTGGATTTAGAATTCAGAATCAACGACAGTCTTGGTTTGGGGTTATGCAGGTTAATTTAGGAAAATCACATGTTCTGCCCTTTGAGGTAATGAGGAAATTTCCCCCAGAGCTTTTCAGACCGAAACTTGCAAGTGCCTCTGTCTAGGAAAAGGAGGACGAGGATCAGGTGCCAGACCCATGGCTGCGATCCTCCCGTGTTCCGGCTTGGTTCTGTGCTAGGTGAAGAGTGAAAAAACAGGTGAGTAGCTAGAAATTAGTGTTGATTTTTGTTACATTAGGGAATAATAAGAGTGAATTTTCTTAAAATAATTGCAAGTTTTATTTAGTGTTGACTCAGACCTTTGATTCTAATGAAACGTGAATACCCCCACCCCCAGCCCCAGCAGACTGGTGTGCTAGTGCAGATCTCCCTCTTAAGCTCAAGATGTATTGTCGTCATTAGTGTCCCGGAGCAGGTCTTTGATCTTGCGGTTCTCTGTCTCCTGGGAGGGCGGGAGATGCTTCTCCTGTTGAGAAAATCACTTTGTAGGAGGAAAGCCCTCTTGAGCCTCAGCTCCTTGTTTGTGAAGTGCTAACTCACACAGGGTTATGAGCAGCAGAAAAAAACATAAAGTGAAGCCTGACTTTGTCTTGTATCATTTTAAGAAATGTCTTTCTGCCTGTGGCCTGCATCTCAGAAGTCTCTGATGACTGCTCTTGGGGGGATTAGATTTCTAAAATCTCGTGAATTCAGTTTTAGCTGCTTTTATAAAAACATTAGAAAATATGAAGCAGGTGTTTATTGTGACTTGTGCAAGTCAGTTTATTTCTTGAACAAGGAAATGAATGTGTTGTGATTAAAAGTTGAGATTGACATTTGGATGCCCTTGGAGGTTGACTAACCTTCAAACTCTTGGCCCTTTTCCACAGTGGCCTTTGGCTTCAATAAAATGGTGTTGGATGCAGGACTGTACCCATAGTTCTGTGCTCTGTTCTGGAATTGGGTGCCTGCTGGTCAGTATTCAAATGTGTTCAAAGCAGTCTTCAGGAGAGCTTTCAGGAGGCCTTGCGTGTGTGTTTTCTAATTGTGCCTAAGGTGTTCTTTTTTTTTTTAAGGAAAAGTGCAGGCAGGAATGAAAGCAGGCAGGCAGGCAGGAAGGAAGGAGGAAGAAGTGTTTGTTTAGTTCATCTTGGTTGTTCCCTGGAAACGAACCCCTACCTTAATCTGAGTGGTAAAGTAATTGTGTTTGATTTTCAGAATATGCTGTTAAATTGTCGCCAGGTAGAATTTCAGCACATGATGTCAAAAACATGTATCTGAAAGACCATAAATCTATCTGGCTTCCTGCTCCTGTATTGTCTGATCTGTAAAAATTAGTGTTTACCGGTGGTGCCCTAGTAGATAGAGGTTAGGTCAGTTGCCTCCAAAAAAGCTCAGGCCACATACCTCTGGTTTTTGTCCTGGGTTGGGGGTTAGATGGGTGGGGGGGCAACAACCAATGTGAACAACTAAATGAAAATGCATAAAAAATTAGTGTTTGCAAAATGCCTGGTTTTTAGTGTGTTCCTGGTTGGTTTTGATGTTGAGACTTGCTCACACTTTCTGAGGTGAAATGATTGGTCATTTGCATGCATTTTTTTAAGGTTCACAACTTTTAGTACATAAGTGAAATAATGAGTTTTCCCCCTTTGTTCAAATCTGAGATTTTAAAATATCATCCCTTTGTAAATCTGATTTTTGGAACTTCCTTAGGTCCTCAGTCAAGACTTTGCCAAGTTCTTTCTTCTGCCCAAGTTGTTATTTTATTTCCCTTCATGCCACCCCAGGAGGCCTCTTCCCTTTGGCCCTTGAGTTTTGTGTCGAAGTTTAGCTTCTCTTTTTTTGCTGCCTGTTTTGCCAGGTGCACACTTACATGCCTGCTTCATCTTTCTTTTGCATTCTCCAAACTTGCTTCTGGCTTTTTCATGTATCCCTCCCACCCTTCCAGTGTTTTCCTCATTCTCTTTGGAAACAAACTTCTCTATTTAGAGCTGGATTATAATAGTTCTTTTAGGTAGGGCAGGTTTGTAAAAAACCTCGTTGCTTCTAGATTAACACGAATGTTTCTTCTCTTTCCTGTGGTCCCATGGGATAGGCTTAGCTTGCTTGGGGACTTGATTTCTCTTAAAATGCTTCCAGAGCTGTCCAGAACTATTTAGTGTAGACATATATAGCTGTACAAAGTCATCTTGGAGTTACCCCTCTGAGGTCAATTTCACCTAAGTCCTTAGAACTCAGAGGTGGGAAAGTGCTAATGTGTTCTCTCATGCTTGCTTTGTTTATGATCAGAAGACACTGACATTTTCTAGTGGCAAGAAACTGGAGAAATGCCTGAGCTGTTTTTTTTTTTAATCTAAAATTAGAATAATCTACTTTGTCCCTTGTGATTGGAATTTAATAAGATGTGAATGTACTCAACAGTGTCTGACCTGTCACAGGGTCTCAGTGGGTGTTGAATTTTGGTCCTCATCCTTTTAAAGTTTTTGAAGTGTGCTTCCATGGACTTCTTCCACTTTTCTTTTTAGTTTCTTAGAAGCAGCAGTAAGGACTGATGATCTGCTAAGGAATGGGCCTGCCTTTATTAGAAAGATCTGTTTGTGCTGCCCTCTTGCTGTCTTTTTCAAATAATGCAAAACCATTCGGTTTCTGATCCTCTGTGAGTGCTGCTTTTTTCCGGAACTCATCTCTTCAGTTTGTTTGCTCTTCCTTTTAGAGTCTACTTTAGATATAATCGACAAGGAATTAAAATCAAAGCTGGTAAAAGTAATAGAGGAATGGTTCTTTGTGTTACATGAAAATTTTACTGCTTTATGAAAGGTCCAGGAATAAAGGACTCATCTCTAATGTCAGGAAAGGTATACTGGGGATTTTCTGCCAGCATAGTAGCTCTCAGCTGAAAAGAAATTGCATTGAAACTTGCAAATACAAAGCTACTAAAGGGCAGGAATCATTTATTGAAGTTTCTGGTTCAGCACATACAGGAGGGCAGTTTCTACAGGTCTACAGAGGTTTTAAGGCATGGTGTTTGGGGGGAATGGGTCTGAGTTACGGAAAGCTGTTGGGAGCTAGAGGCAGAATGAAAATATGTCTAGGGAATTGAAACTTTCCTTGTTCCCCCTGTGCTGTTTGGCTTTAGTAGTCACAGTTGATTTCCCCTGACCACTTCTAAAATGTGCCTGCAGCCTTCCTTCAGTGTGGCTCCAGTTCTTGGTGCTGAGTTGTCGTTAGGTGTGCATCTCCGGGACGGCCGGCCAGCGGACTGGTGTGGTTTGCAGTCGTCCGTCATCTGTTGTTGAACGATGTGAGGCTGCTGCGTAGATCCGTTAGGAATTGCATCTTTCTGAAGGAGGTTCCTGCAGCCTAGTGGTTCAGAGCGTCACACTGATTCTAGCTCCAGTCTTGCTCCGACCTTGGCAGGCACTCGGTGCTCATCACGCTTCCTCATTTGCAGTAATGGGATCGTAGTACTTCTCAAGGTATTTGTGTCACTTTTTTCCGCAGATGAAGTACGTATAGCGCTGATAAGAATTTAATAATGTTCCTAGTAGTAGTAGTATTAAGCAAGCACAAGTGAATTACATATAACAAGATTTTTTTAGGGCACTGTCATTTAAAAAATGGTAACTTGGCTGTAGCAATGAGGAGTTCTGTTTCTATATGTTTGATTATTATTATTATTTTTTTTTTTAAAGAAGCTAAAACTCTAGGACGGTGATGCTGATGTGTTAACTCTGAATTTAAGCCGTTTACATTCATTGTTGCACAGATCATCTCAAACACCAATGCACCACAGGTCTCAGATCCTACTGCTAAGCTTGGAGACCCCATGTTGGGCGGTACTGGGTGACTTGTGGATGGCCTGCAACTGCGGGTGATGCGGCGTGGCCCCGCTGACTTTGTGCTTTTTCTCTCTCCCACAGAAAGCGTGGATACCCACCAGCGGAGCTTTGATATTGGAATTCAGATTGGCTATCAGCGACGCAATAAGGATGTGTTGGCTTGGGTTAAAAAGCGTAGAAGAACTATTCGTAGAGAAGATTTGATCAGCTTCCTGTGCGGAAAAGTCCCTCCGCCACGAAACTCTAGAGCTCCCCCAAGACTGACTGTAATGTCCCCTAACCGAGCTACTCCGACGGAAACTAGCTCATCTGTAGAGACTGATTTGCAACCCTTCCGGGAAGCCATAGCTCTGCATGGTAAAGCCGTTTAAACATATTTCTTTGGAAAAATGGTTAAGAATGTGCCAGTGGACCCATTTTCACATTTAGGTTTAGGTCCAGCCATATTCTGTTTTTGTCTAATACTATAGTAACCACTTGCTCTAGAAATGTTTAAATAGATTGTAAGCTTAGACTAAATGGGCAATTTTCGAATGTTAGTTAACCCATCCTAAAAAAATGTTTCTAGGTTAGTTTGAGCTTATCGTATGACGACAGTAATAATCTTTCACAACATTGCTTAGAATTTATGGCTTTGCACTTATATTGTACATGTTTTCTTACTCTTCTTGAGTCAAAGAGGAAGTGCTTGTGTCTTAAGGATTCTGTGACACTTATAATTGCCTGGAGAGCCTGGTCAGTGACTGGCAAGTCAGGCAGGTAATTGTTGGGCTAGTTCTCCTAGGAATTCTCTTTGACACCCTGAGTTACCGAGCGTGCTTGTAGAGGGTGAGAACTGGTGACCCAAGTGAGAGAGGGCAGGTGTAAGAGCAGTCACCTTTCTCGTGTCTGTTGTCCCGGAGGTCCTGGCTGTGATAGTCGGGACGTTCGGAGGGCAGACAGTTCCATCATCATCTCCCCAGCCAGACCTGCCATAGAAAGGCATTCGTGGCTGAAGGGTTTTTAAGTATCCCTGGAGCAGCCGGGGGTATATAGTCACTAATCTCTTGTTGCTCGGTGCTCTCTAATACAGGTTTGGGGAGAGGTGCTTCTACACGATAACCTATAATACTGCTGTAAATACAGAATAACAAGAAAATACTAAGACTTGCTAGAGCCAAGTTGAAGACATGAATGCAGGTGACTAAGCAGATCAAAATCGTTAGTGAGGTCGGGAGTCCTGTGGAAAGATAACATTTCTGGGCCATAGTGGAGGGTCATCTAAGACCAGGTAATCTGGTAGAAAAAACTGGTGGGAGTTATACAAAGCGCTTCTGTGTCACCGAAGCTTTCTTTAATTCTTACAGAGATGATTCTTCTTGGGAAACCTTGACCCTCCCCCCCAGCCCCCGCCCCATGGTTCCCCCACCCCCCGCCAAACAAAACTAGACCAAAAAAATCAAACCTCAGTCAGAACATGAGGCAGGGAAAATTGGTGGTTTTCTGCCTTCTGATTGTCAGTTTATGTATGACCGGTTAAAAACACAAGCAAAAATATTTCCTGCAAGAAAAGTCCATGATGTATGGATGCAATACTTAGACCGCTTGGTGTGTCTAATATAGGGACTAGTTAGGCCGTCCGAACTTCCGAAACAGACAGAAAAGGGAAAAAAAGATTGATCTGTTGTTATTGAATTAGTTTCACATCTTATTACCATTAAGTTTGGAAAAAGTTATTAGAAGTGTACATAATTTGTCAGAGTAATTCTAACACATGACAGTATTTGATGTAGATGTTTTTCCTTTAAGCATCCTGATTTTCTTTATCAAGTGGATTTATGATTCATTCCATGCTTCTCTTGTTAGTGTCTTTTTTTCTGTATTTGTACTATACTAAGAAGATAGTTTGAAGAATCATAAAGGCCACACTTGTTATAAAAGCTTCATGCACTTGTATACATTGTAAAAAAGGCAAGCCAGCCCCTCCTTGTCAGTTACTTGATCTTGCAGTACCCAGTTGTTTTCTTGAAATTAATCTGTTCATCCTGTGATTTACTATTTTTCCTGAACTTGGAAGGTTTTAGTGATGATGCAGTTTTAGCAAGGGATTATATATAATTTTGACTAATGTTTAAATTGTGAGGATTTTAAAAAGTTTATAAGGCTGTATAGAAAATAATCTTTCAATAAACTTAAAGTAGCACTTACCCAGCACATATGGAGACTCACTGCACTCTTATTTCTAGAGTTCAGACCCTGAATTCATCTAGTTGGAAGTGTTGAGGTGAAGTCATAGGCCCCTTTGAAAGCATGTAAAAACAGATTCTGCGTTTTGTGCTCTAGTGATTTCTGAGAGCATCATTGTATTGAGGAGAATGCTAGTCTGATTTGAGTCTTTAATTGGAATGATTTTTAGTAAAAGGGCATTTTAACTAAATTGTAATGCAGATTAATGAATGACTTTGTTGTCTTGATCTGCTTTCTTGAATCGTCTGTAAAATAAAGTGAGAGCTGTTCAGACGATCTTTTAAAATCTGTTTGGAAACATCTTAATTAGAATTCAGTTGTCCATATACTTTGCTTCACCAGATTTGCTGAATTGAAGTGAGGTCAGGTAGGAGCTCTTGGTTGGAGAGAGTAGATTCATGATGCTTGAGAGCAGGGTGGGGCATAAAAAGAATAAGTGTCTCACCAAGCAAGCCATGGGTGTCGGAGCCCACATTGGTTTTTTCCACAGATAACTTCTTGCCTTATCCCTTTATGAGAGAGGACAGTTCTCTCCACAATATTTTCTTTATCAGCTTAACTGCTTGCCACCAAATACACACATAGGCGTGCACCGAAAATTACGTTAATATGTTTTTGAAGAAAAATGGCAAGACATAAGAAACTTCTGGAGTATTTCATGTGGACAGTGAGGGTGTGATAATGAGTAAGATCCCCTTCAGTACCGTCAAGTTCCAATCAAAACTGCTGTAATGGTATCGAGGCGTAACAAACATGCTAGCAGTGCTTTATCTGGCGCTTGTCTGCAGTTCACATTGCTTATTCTGTGTCATGGGGATCTAGTCAGAAATCAGAGAAATGTGAGTATTGCTGAGTATAGTTCTTCTGTCCTTGTCTGTTCATCCTTAAGAATAGTCTGGAACATTTACTGAGAGCTGAATAAATAACTGGCACCTTGTTTTTATGTAAACGGACTCTTTCAAATAGATCAGATATCATCTGGATCATCTTGTGGTTCTCTGACTGCCTTTGTGATTATCCCCGGGTCGGTTATTCTTTCTCTTCTAGAGCTTTTCCATTTCTTGTCTTGGATTACTTACGGGTCCCCAGCATTTCCTTTACCGACTTAGCTAACCACACACCAGGCCCCCCACCTCCAGCCACGGCCTTCTCTGGACTCATGGGCCATCTCACTCTCCAAAATCTGTACTAGTTCATACCCTCTCCTGGCTGCCAGATGTGTGTTTCCACCCTCTCCTGGAAGACGTGTCCACGGAGGGGGTTCCACAGGCATTTCCCTCACTCATGGTTTCATACTGGGCTCCTTCCAGCCCCAGCAGCAGCAATTGTGTGGCTTTTCCTCACTTTGCTACTCAGTAGGCAGATTCTGGACAGTCTTTAGAAATATCTAAATGGATGGAGTACTTGATTTTGCTGTTACAAATGCATGCTTGGATAATTTAATGTAATGATTAGTGTAAGATATTCTGGGGGCAGAAAGGGACATTTCACAGTGCAGCCTGGCCATGGCTCAGAGAAGGCTCTGGAGGAGGAAAGTGCCCTGGACTGGAATCTTTCCTTTCCTGCTCTTGCTTCTCAGTCCACAGCGAACCCATCTGTCAGTCCCATCTTTCCCGGAGCCATCTTTGTGGTCTTGTTACTTCCCTGGAAAGTAGCCTCTTTTGTCCTGGGGCCTAGGGTGAAGGCATTGCGAGACTGGTGAGTTGGTCTTGACCGTGGTTCAGACATCTTAGCCATACGGTTTCAGCTCCTGAATATCTGTGCTCTTTTACAAGCCTAAACTCTGTCTGTTCAGGCTTCAAGATGGGTCAGACATTTCTTCCGTGATGCATCCTTCCTTCCCTTCTCTGTCAAGCCTTCCCTCAGCTGTGCCCCTGCTCTCCCAGGTTGATGTGTTTCCATGGCCACACCTTCCCACAGACTGGGGCTGCCTTAGGGCAGGGCTTAGTCTTCAAGCTTTTGTCTTTGGCAGAGCCTAGCAAAGAACCTGCGGAGATAGGCTCGAAGCTTACCACGGGGATTTTGAAGTCGGTTACGGGAGCGGATAGAACACAGTGGGCTGGCCCCTGGGAAGAATTTGAGGATTACAAATTTCCAGATTAGTTTATGTGGTTGTAATGTAAACTCAAATTAGGGCAACTGACACTGAGCTAGCCTGAGGGAACACACCATTGGATCCTTTCTGTTAACTTTTGTCAGAACCCAACTTAGAAACCTCCTTTAATTCTTACACTTAACCTTGATGGTTACCATTTTACTGACAGAAGGCGTATTTGGCTAGTATGGACCAGGCCGATTGTTCTAGAATGAATTCCACACTTGTCTGCCCTCCACTGCCTCAGTATTTGTACATTTTACCCTCTGGTAGGAATGGGGGTGGTGAGGTGGTGTGCAAAAGGTCTCTAGACAAGAAGCTACCTTTTAGTGCTCCTAGCGTAAAATATCAGAAAATACATGAGTTTTGTATTTTTCTGGAATTTTCCCCCATAAGTGAATATGGATAAGTACGTTCGAAGATGAAGGGCTTGTGACCTGTGGTATTTCTGGTTCACTTTAGTAGGAAGAGTGTTTTTAGGTTTTGCATATATGCTGCATCTTCTGTCTGCCTTGGAAGGGTGGTTACCTTTCCAGGAGGAAGTCTTTGATCTTGTTTATAAGGTGAGAGATTCCATGAGAAACCAGCCCACCCCAGCTTAGAGTTCTCTGCCTTGAGAGAGGACGCCTATCATCCCGTGCGTGTCTTTGCTTGTGGGCGGTGGTTCTGCAAAGACTCCTGGAGGCTCCCTGATTGTCCTTGGAGCCTTTGAGGACAGTTTTGTGTCTCCCTTTTCAGACAGGGTGGCCTTTTGATTTCCAGGTAGCACTCCAGAGGCGGGATGGTTTAGAACCTGCTGTTAACTGCATGTATCACTTGCTGAGATTTGCAGCTTGTTTAGTGTTGACGCTAAATGCTGGGGAAGGTAGTTAGGCTCTCCTCCTACTGCGTGGAGAGACTGATCCTGAGTCCACTTGTGCTCGTGCTGTGCTGGGACAGCCTGTCCTTTTCCCCAGCATTTACTCAACATAGTAAATACCAGTCACTGTATTTGAGAAGCTAGTGGTAAGGGCTGGTGATACAAAGATGAATAAAATAAACTCAAGGGGTTTCTAGCCTAATAGAATAGTTCTGTCAGGCTTTAAACTCAGGCAGTCAGATGGAGGCAGCGCCATCACCTTTGGAGTTAATAGACTTCATTTCTGGCTTTTTTGCCTCACAAAGTCTTTAGACAGTGTGGCGGCCTTTATTCTCTTAAATCATTAAAGTACTTGATAAAAATTCTTGCACCTTAAGAAACTGGGTGTAGGGGCCTTATGTGAAAAATGCAGTCATTTGAAATCTTTTTCAAGGTATAAAGTCTGATAGGATTTTTTCCTAAAAAAAATGTAAAGCAGATTTCTGATTAGTCACACAGTGCATAAAACTGACACCATCTTCATCTAGAGTTTATGAAAAGCTAGCCTGAGCCATAGGATTTTCTTTTTTCCTCTTTGAGCAGTTTTTGTAGCTTTGATTACTTTGTATAATATTTTTTGGCTTGTGTGTTCTAGAATGATATAGAAGTTACTAAATTTTGGTGAAAACAAAATTTCTAATATGTTTCTTAGAAAATTAAGATCCATTGCATTTAAGAAGAAATTTAAGTGTTTGTGGTAGGTTCTGTCTTTTCCCCCTTTCCATCACTATTTCACCCCTTCCGTTGACATAGCTCAATATTTAGAAGCCATTTGACAAGCTAACACGTTTGGGTTATGCATTTTTAAGTTGATGGTATAGTATAAAAGAAAGTCCTTGAAGTTTTCTGTTGCAGAAGACTAACTGGAACTGACTGACCCGTGGGAGCTTTATGCCCGTTCATCTTTCAGAATCCCTTTTCTTCTCTTGCCCACACTCCTGCTGTGTGGAACACAGGAACACAGCAGATTCTTAAATGGTTTTGTTGAATGTTGAAGTCTGTAGCTTGCTGAAATACCAGAACTGTTGATAGCAATTTGACAGTAAGAGATGTTAAAAAAATGTTTTGAAATAAAGATGTAAGAGATGAGTGCACCAAAGCAATCTTTTAATTGCTTAAAATCGATTATTTCAGGTTTTCTTTAAAATTTCTCTGAAGGAGTTTCTAAATTATGCTCTTCATCCTAATCAGTCTCTGGAAATAAGAGCAGTTGAGGCCATTCAGATAGCATTAAAATTTTTGATGAAAAAATGGTCATTTTCTATCAAGATTAGATATTGGCTGTTAAAGTTTCTGGGGGTAGGACTTTTAACTAAAGCATAAATGATGCAAAATTATCTTGAACTTGCGGTAATAGCGTTGGACATTTTTTTCATTGAGGTGGAAAAGAAGGCCGTGTTCTTGTTCACGCCTGGTAGTTAAACAGTTTGACATTTTGATCTTAGTTTTTTGATTTATGAATACTAGTTTCTTGGAAAATTACAAAGTTTCCAAAAAGTAAAACATTCAGTGTTTTGTTATCCCACTACACAGAGATAATTGCAGTTAAATGTTTGGTGCATTTTCTTCTAGTCTTTTTTTTTTTTTTTCCCCCCCAATGTATAAATATTAAAATTATTCCATAGCTGAGATCATACTGCATATATGGTACTGTATCTTGCTTTTTTTCATTTTAGCGTCGTAAGCATTTTTTTTTCCATGGCATTAAAACTGTCTTTGAAAAACTGAAAGCATTTTGGGCTGTCAGCATAACTGAAAATGTTTTCTTGGTGTGATACGTGTATCTTTGTAATTGGTTTGATTTAGTGTGCTTTACTTCAATAAAAATTCAGTATTGCAATTTACAGATTGGGGTGGGGAGTGGTATCTACTTCAAATTTCCAAAATCTTGCTAGTAGACTTTCTTTTTCTGTGATTGAACTCCTTCCTCCCTTGTACATTGAAAACACATTTACACACCAGTGTTTGCTTGTCTTAAAGCCTCAGAACATCACTGCAGAAGAGGACGTGCTGTCCATCTCAATGGTGCAGCGCACCTCGAATGCACGTGTCCGCTTTGTAGGCTTCCCAGTCAGGATGTTGATCACTTGGCTCACGTGGGGGGATTTCAGATCCCCCTTTCTGCTGAACCTGGCAGAGCAGATCTGCAGAGGGCCGGCCCCCTGCTGAGTGGATCGACCATAAGGCCAAGTCCGCCTTTTCAGCCCCAGCCGCCCTCTGCGCTCCCAGGTGCTCACACGGCGCTTGCTTCCTTCCTTCCTTCCTTCCTTCCTTCCTTCCTTCCGGCCGGGAAGCAAGTAGTCTAGCTGCTGGGCGGAGCCGGAGGGCTGGCTGGGGTCTGCATTTGCTCTTGCTCTGCCTGTGTGTCCCTAACTCTGCTGGTAAGCTGGAATGCCGTGCCCTCATTCTGAAAAGAGGATTTCCTTACTCTAAGCATGAACTTGGTATGAAACGAAGTTATGTTACTTTGAATAATTTGCCA
Source organism: Solenodon paradoxus (assembly GCA_004363575.1). NCBI lineage: Eukaryota > Metazoa > Chordata > Mammalia > Eulipotyphla > Solenodontidae > Solenodon > Solenodon paradoxus. The sequence goes on along the minus strand of RJWH01004440.1, from coordinate 41,622 downwards.
TGTAACCTAGATGCCAATAACCTGGACTGTTGTTTTTGTTTGCACTCCAGTGGGAGCTTGCTTTTCGAAATATGATTAAATCCTGATCTCCCCCCTCTCCCACTAATCATTTAAAATGAATGCGGAAACTTTAAAACTGAGACGTTTATCTTGTATTAAGCTATTGACACGTGTCTGTCTAATCATACACTTGTTCTACTGCTTTTGTCAATTGATATTCCCATAGCCCTTTGGAAAAAGTGTGTTTTCGGTAGAAATTAAGTTGTATGCCCGTGGGCCATACAGCTTAGTTTTTCAGTTCTGAAGCATGTTTGGATTCTCTGTACTTGTATAGGCCTTGATTGATCATGTGGCTTAGCTAAGGTTCCTAAAGTGTCTTCTAGTAGCTGTCATTGGTTTATAAAATAAAATTTGGGCTGTTTAAAATATACCTATTTTTTGGTTGTTAATTTTAATTTTTTTTTTTTTTTTTTTTTTTCCTGACACGTGTGAGAAGTCTTTGGGGGGAGATTAGCCAGTTAAATTTGGAAAAGATTTTTTTACTGCTGGGAGTAGATGATAACTAGGTAATTGTATTTTAGTGGCCAAACTGAACCCCCACCCCTCCAGTCACACACCCAACAGGAAAGAGACTCATTTTCTGCAAGTTACTGGGGAATTTGCAAATTGACCACTTTGAGGTTTACTCTTTCATGGAGAATAGCATTTGAAACCATAAGAACTGTTTGCTCGAAGTGCTCGATCACTTCTGCCGGAGCGTTGGGTGAGCATTGGGGGTCACAAGTCCTTCGTGTTCACCTGGCTGTCCCTAGGGTCACAAGAGGGGCCTCAGAGCGGGGTCTCAGTGGTTTCAAATGATAAAGGGGTCCTGGGTTTCAGTAGCCCTTTCTGTCACCGAGGGCCCAGGTTTTGCAGTATAATGACGTGGCATCGCCTGAGTGAGGATGCAGGCGTGGAAAGGCTCTCGTTGAAGTGGACCCCTGTTCGAGCCGTAGCCCTGGGCTGTGGAGGCTGCCCCAGCGAAGGCGGAGCTCTCCCCTCGCAGAGTTTACTATTTTGGTGGAGAACTTAAAAGATGCTAAATATCAGGGTGATTTTTAAAAATTTGATAGCAAAGATAGATGTCAAGAGCGGCCCTTGGTTTAGTTTCTGATTTTGGAGAGGTGGATTCTGAGCAACAGCTGTCCATTTCAGTACATGGGAAGTGAGGGCTAGGACTCGAGAAGCGTTTCCTCCAGAAGTCAGTGCTGGGGCCCACCAGGCACTGCAAATGTTCCTACGGAGTTGAAAAGACAGCTGACTGTATTGTACTGCATAAGAGTAGCACGAGGTATTTCTTTCCCCGTTAATGACTTATTTGTAATAAACCTGTATGGCGGGGAAGAAGCTGTGTAGTTCCCTTCTGAAGGCTTTCAGTTTGCGTGTCCAGGAGGCAGTTAGAAAGGTGATGGTCTTTGAGCTCAGGAGACGAGTTAGCTGTGACACCGATTTGGAACACGGTGCTGATGGGTGACCCAAAAGGTCAAGGCTCAGCCTGGGTGACCCCAACCTGTCAGGGACAGAAGAGAAGCTCGTGAAGGCGGCTGAAGAAAGAGTGGAGAGTTTCGAGCAGGAGGGAAGGGGAGCCACAGAGACTGTAAGCAGGAGGGGTAGGAGAAGAGGCGAAGCAGCCCTGGACAGAGGAGGAGCAGGAGGATTCAGCGTGTCTCAGTCTCAGTTGTCAGGGATGGGAGCCTCGTGCTCTTAGGCCACACATCATATTGGCAGTGTGTGGTGCGGGTTTTCAAGTGGGAATGGAGACTTCAGGGATGGGGGAAGAGAAACGAGCCTCGGGCAGGTGGGCCCTTGACCCTGAACCCCTTCCAGGCTCAAATAATGTAGGTTTTAGGAGGGGCATTGTAACAGTGAGCAGTGAGGACTCCTGCTCTGGAGTCCCAGCCTTTGCCTGCACTGGCTGTGTGACCTTGCTAGCTAGCTTTTTTTTTTTTTAGTACAAAGGCAGGCATTAAGACAGGTGAAGCAACATTTAGTTCATTTTTCAGTTCCTCCTGACCCAGACGTGAACCTGTTTTCTTGGGCTGTATGTGGATTGTGCCCCAGACATGGGCCTAACTGCTGAGCCACGAGGGCGTGCCCTTAATTAACCTTCATTTTTCAATCTGCAAAACAGAGACACTAAAATGGCTGCAGGATTATTTTGAGGACTAAATTAAAAAATAATCAAGTAGTAGCTGACCCAGGAAGTGTATGTACTCCAGTATTAGTGCCTTTATTTTACTTTTTCAAATAGGCCCTGGCTTTGAGAAGGTTTAGCGCTAACAAGGGACACGATCAGAATTTCCCTGGTCCCCACTGGGAAGGGAAAGATGCATCTTCTGCAGGAGAACAGTGAGGGGGCCGATTGGTACCCTGGGTGGCGAGTGAAGCATTTTGAAGGCAAGCAGGCAGGGCTATAGAATGTGGTCAACACATGGGAGGTGGTTGAAGCCACGAGTCTGTGAATGTCCAGTGTACTTGTAGAGTGAGAATGATGTCAGGGGATTTACTAGATTCGATGTGGTAGGAAGTTGAGAATCTTTTTTTTTTTTTTAGGTACAGGCAGGAATGGAGGCAAGTAGGCAGTCAGGGAGACAGGAGGAAGAAGCACTTTATTTAGTTCATCTGGGTTTTCACCCCATCCCCGGGTCTTGAGCCTGGGTCTTTGGGATGTACGTGGCCTCTGCTCTCGACCAAAGGCCACTGACCAAATCGCTATTCCACCAGCACGCTCCAAGAATCCTCGTTCAACTTAGTGTTGATATTTTAAATCACAGAATAAAATTAGACAGAATGGGCTCCTATTAAACCAACATCTAAGCTTCTTTTAAGGTCTAAGTCCTATCCTTTGAAAACAATGATACTAGATTGTGTTACGTAAATGTAGTGACATGATGATAAAATCCCTGTATGAGGCTAGGATAGTATAGAGGCAGTTCCGTAAGAAAATCGACTATCAGTTTTGGTAGTTGTTAAATTCAATTCATGGTTTGATTCCTGGCCTCCCTCATGCCTTTCACAGGTTCATCCGGAACATTTAGGATTGGAACATGTTTGCTCCCCTAACTTTTCAAGGGTTGCTGTCTACTAACAAAAGCTGGGTGTATTCTAGACTTAAGAACTCTTAACCTTGGAAGCAAAGCAGCGGGAGTTTTATACCATCCTATCCCCTTCCCTTCCCTAAGGGGTTATAGATGAATCTTGAGTTAGACTGTCCTAAGGTGAGTCTACCAAATAAAGAGTCCAAACCTTGGGTGATAGCATAGCCTGATTTGTCCAGAGCACACTCACGCTTCATCTGATGTCCCAGCATAAATTTTAATAGTGACTCCTTTTCGGGCTCGGTTTATATACACGGTTTTGGGTGATGCATCAGAAAGTCACCGTCTTTAGAGAGATATTGGAACAAGTCCACTCAGTCCTGGAAGTGACTGCTCCATTCTGTGCAAAAACACATCAGAGGGATGAGTTGGGATGGTGACTGGATAACCAAAATGACCTGTGTCAAGCACCTCTGTCCTCAGTGTACATTGCATACAGCCCCTTTCCAGTAGAGTAGGTGGGAGGGTTTCACAACCCGCTTGCAATATTGGTAACTACCGATTGCTTCTAGCAATCGGTAGTTGCCGATATTTGCAATATTGATAGTGCTTACCAGTAAAACATGTCAAAGCCAAATGATGCATTTTTCCAAAATAAAACTACCCCTGGTGACCCCTTAAGAAGAAAATAGGCAGGTGTCCTTTGACACTGTGGCATTGAAAGTTAGTGGGTTGCTTTCAAGAGGGTTAAATAATCGAGCAACTCTAAAACCTTTTTTCTTCTTCCTAGGTCTTAGTGGTGCAATGGCTAGTATAAGCGTGCGTTCGAGTGCCCCAGGCTCTCCTACACATGTAAGCAGTGGATCGAATGCTAGTCGAAGGAGAAATGGACTCCATGATGTCGATTTGAACACTTTCATATCAGAAGAAATGGCACTCCACTTGGACAATGGTGGAACTAGAAAGCGTACCTCAGCCCAGTGTGGCGATGTCATTACAGACTCACCAACCCATAAACGCAACAGAATGATCTAAACTGCAAACATTTTCACACCCACCATGCTGCTTGAAAGCCACTTGACCCTCAACATATACTATTATTGCAAAGGAAACATGAGGCCATCTTCCCTTGTTCACTGTTTAAGACAAGTGAATTCCATAGTGGTTGCCATAAAAGGAAGTTCTAGGTATTTACAGTAGATGCCTCTTGTAACCATGGCTTTCTTAAAATTTATAACCCTAGCAGAGGACATCAGATACCGTGTAGTCATTAGCAAGATCATCATAGGCAGACATATATCCGTTCTGAGGCTAAAAGTGACCTTAACTGTATTTATTCTTAGAGGGAAAGGAAATATCAGATGTTTATTTGGTTATAGAATGCCTTTTTTTTTTGGCTTTTTTTTTCTTTCATTTTTTTTTTCCCCCTTTGGTCCATTTCCTGCTGTGTTGAGTATTTTGCTTCAACAGTATTGCCAGGTTTCTAAAATTGTCCAAGAGACAGGATTTGGCTTCCTTGTCAAATCTACAGGCTTCCATTTCAGCAGCAGTACCGCGCCCCCGTGCACCTGGTTCCACATAGTGACCGTGCGTGACTTCTCCCTGTTGGACTGTGCCCCGTTTTTCATTTGCAAAGCAGTTTCTAATGCTGGTGATTGTGTGATGTGAAGAGGTGCTATGGTGGTCATGCAACTAATACTTCATGCTGAATCAATACACAGAACTGTTGGAGTCACCTTGTGTGTGTTAGTGCTCGAAAAGTAGCGACATTATTAAGTTGCCCCCAGATTAATAACCCTGTAGGCTTAAACCTCAGCTTTAAGACAAGGACCACTTACCACGCGGGGCGCTCTTCTCTGGGTAAAGTCAGCATGTGGCCTGCCAGGTGACCGGACCTGAAGTGGAGGTCACAGCCTTGTGAGTGGGCTCCAGTATGAGGGGGAGGTGTCCTAGTCGTTTCTAGCCTGTTTGACATCAGTCATGAGTGGCCTGCTTCGTGCGGTTCCCTGGGGGTGAGTGGAAGATAAAAGTCTTTCATCTGCTGATACTGTGATCACCACGTGCACAGCAAAACCCAGATCTCTCATCCCTCCTGAAGGCACAGTTTGGAATCTCGTTCTGGAAAAGATGGCGTCGCATGGAGTGTCGGTGTTAGGTGTAGATCGAAGTAGAAGTTCTCGATAGATTCCTCTTCTGGGTGCACGAGACCTCTTGTAGCTACAGTGTTTAGCGCATGTTTCATCTTCATTTTAAATATCTCGAAGTGAATGATAGTCTTCTTAGATGAACTGATGTCAGCCTGCCAGGTACTGTAATTTATTCTATCATATTATATTATATATCAAGTAGGACAGTGAAAAAAAAGTTTCCTTGCAAAACTCGTAGTCCAGTGTCAGTTACTTCCTGTTTTTTATCCTTAAAAGACCGTTGCAAATCAGTGTAAGGGTTTTCCCAATAATTACAGCACTTTGTTAAACTTCACAATTTCTTCAACCATTTAATAATACCTTTCTGTGAAGAAACTTTGCTCAAACATAATGTTCACTGGGTGGGATGTGAACAGGATGTTAGAAACGTGTGAACTGAAGTTCTGTAGTCATGATAGCTAGAGCCCTTATTTAAAAAAGTCAATTCCATACTAAAGCTAGGAATGAAAGTGAACTATTTCTAAATTTTTGCAAAAGCGGATCATTTTTTGTTTGAATATAATAGCAGGAGGAATTCTAGTAACCCGTCATTTTACCCGAATCGGACAGGCCTATGTATTATGAATAATTTCAAGTTTCCATTTGGAATATTCCAAGAAGTGCATTTGGAGTTACCTTGGTTTTTATCGTCATCACTTAGATCCGGAATCGGGTGTGGTGTCGTGATGCACTGGTTGCTCGCGAGACGCCGGGATGCCAGTCCCTAGAGGGTTTTGAGATTGAGGAACACGTATTTAATCCCCCTTCATGCCTTGGTTCCAGTTCCTCTTCCCAAGTTGGATAATCATTTTTTTTTTTTTTGGGGGGGGAGGTTGTTTTGTTTTACTTGGTGCTCTGAAGCTTAATCTCAGTACCCTTTACTTTCTCGATTGTCAAATTTTGATAAAACGTGCCATTTTCTTTGGTAAGAGAAAGCAGGTCTTAGTGTCTGCCAGAACACAATTTATATGCCTTTATTGGCTCCATTAAACTTTTTAAAAACTTTAGCATTTGTTACTTTTTTTCCATTGCATTTGACCTGAAATGCTATTTGTCACTTAATCCTACCCCCCCATCCCCCTTGCACTCACGTGCCACCTGGGCACAGAAAACCCCAAGATCTGGAAGTGGAAAGGGAAGTGATTTCTCTTAGGAAAACTTAGTTCTGACTGCTGGATTTCGGAAGCCTTTTCTTTGTGCCACTTTAGATACAGAACAAATCATGGAAGATTACATAGGCGTGTGGTACTTCTTAAAATGCCATTAGCGTTTTATCAGTCTCTTGAGAGCAGTGTAGGCTGAATTTAAAACGGAACAGTTTACTCCAGGAACAGAACCTCTCCATCTTCAGCTGGGTTCTCTAACCCTTTTAGCTGTGTTAGGTCCTGCCTTCTGTTCCTGCCACCCCGACTTGGCACGAGTGGACTGAGGTCACCCTTACACCGCGGGGTTCTGAGCATGGCTGAAGCATCGCAGACTTAAACGATAGTGTTAGTATTTTATAGAGCAAAATCAATGGAAAAGCATTGGGCTGAATCTAAAGGCCTGCAGTCAGATTTCTTCGATGCGGTTTACCCAACTGGAGTGGTGGAACACACCTTAATCATGAATAATAAATCATTAAAAAAAAACAAACACCTGTGGGGCTCGTCTGCAGTTTTGTTGTGGTCATCACAGTTGAAAAACTCCTTGATGGAATCAAATGAAGTTCAGACTTTTTATATATAAAAAGAATTAGTCTTCTCCCTTTTTTCCCCTTAACTGGCCGTTGGGACTCATTTAGCTTCAGTAATGGTGACTGAAAGCCGAACGAGCACCTGGCTGGCCAGGCTCCGACCTAGAGGCTCAGTCCGCCTCAGTGCAGCGAAGGTGTGAGGTGCCAGGAACTGGCTTGGGAATGGGGTCTTGGGTGGGATATATGGGCAGCAGAGGTAATTCTAGAAGATGAGGATGACTGAGTCATTACTGTATTTTTTTAAAGCGAGAGGTAGGGGGAAGGGAGAGGAGGAGGAAGCAATCTGCTTTATTTGCTTGTTTGGGTGGTGCCCCCCAGCCCTGGGTCAGGACCCTCCCCATGTATTCACCACACCCCCCTCCACATACATCCCACAGCTTTACTTTTTCACGTGGTCTGCACCCCCAACTGCCTGCTTAAGCTGAATCGCTGGAGTGCCCCTGAATCATTTCTATTTTCGATAAGATTGCTACCAGGATTTTTCTGAGGTGTCGTGACTGTTGATAGATTGATCTCGTTGGATTTCATTTCACATGGTTTGGTACAGCTCACCACTGCAGCGGATTGATGACTTCACTGGCTTGAGGTTGGGCATCTTCAAGGATAAATTCTGAACTTGGAGTGGAGCGACTTGAAGATTCTGCCAGCAGAAGCCCCTGTTTATTTAAAAGTTACGGGACATGTAAGATTCATGTTTCCTTCAGTTAAAAGGTGGTTCTGATCAGATGAATATGGAACCTGTGTCCGTCTTGTTGAAAGCAGTTAGCGCTGGTCGTGTAGAGAAGCTTACTTTGCACTGGAGTCTGAGGTGCGTGATGTTTTCGTGGGGACTCGTAGCGAGGAGCGGGCCTGCGTGCCCAGGCTGACTCGGTGTGTGTCAGACTAATGCTTTAGACGCGCTGAGGCCCGGGCTTCCCCTTCCTGTGACAGGCCCTGTGTGCTCCGCAGAATTTAGCGGACAGCCGCCTGTGATGCAAGACGGCCCTGAGTCCAGCCGGAGTTCATGGCCCTTTGCGCAAGTGGGACTTGGGTGGGTGCTGGAAAACCCCAGGTTTCTGAGGGCCCGCTCTGTGTGTGTTGTCAAGAGTCATCGAAATGCAGCGGTCCAGCTGGCACGGTGGCTTAGTGCATGCAGATCTTCCTGCGTGAGGCAGGTAGTATCCACGGTGTAGACAGGTCTTCACGGGGCCCGGTGTTTGGATATTAGTAATGGCACAGCGGCAAATGTCTCAGTTCTTTAAGTTGCCTCGGGAGAACTCTGCAGATAAAATTCCCTACTCTAGTGAATCTATTTAAATATCGATAGTTCCTAACAAAGTACCTTCTGCAAGGGCGGTGTAGCACTCCCATGAACACGGCTGGAGGGTCTCTTCCCCACACCTCTGCTATTTCAGGCAAAAGACATGAGAGGATTTTGTTTGGTTTTTGCTCCCTGGTGTGAAGGAAGGATCTGCTTGAAATGATGCGGGTTTGAATACTGTTTCTGTCACTCCCCGGGCGTGGGATCACCGGCGAGTTCACCTGGGAAGCAGGTGTAATAGAAAAAGACGTGGAGCTTAGTGACGAGTCCTCGGAGACATTTACATCTGTTGTATCTGCCTCTTCAGTGGAACCCTTGAGAACGCTGAAATGTGACTATAGAAAAATTAACAAGAATTTTTGTAAAGGAAAAATGTCTCACGCTAGTGGAAAGGGCTTTTTAATCTCTCCTCCTCCCAGAGGTAAAAATAGAATAGTTTCAGATAGTACTTATTCAAACGATTTTCTACAGCTGTATAAATTTCATGTATGGAGCCATTAAAATGTGCTGGTTAATGGGTTACTTAGGAGTCAGCGTTGGATAATCCCCACTAGTGATGTGAGTTGCTGTGGGAGACTACATCTGGTCAGCACAGGTCTTGAAAGTGGACTGATGTCACCGTGCCCCTGGGCACTTGGAAACAGTGCTGCTTCGTTTCAGGACAGAGGCTTTCCTCCATGAGCCAGGGCGCCACAGGCCGGCAGCTACAGGCCTACACACCTACGGCCCCACCTGCGATGCTGGCTGGAGGAGGCTGCACTCCTTGCCGAGGACGGGGCCAGTCCTCTGCTTCAGGGCCCCTCAGGAATCGTTTGGGGGTGCCACAGAGCTTCAGGAGCCCAGGTTGGCCCGGCACTGGCACCCAGGAGGGCTCAGCAGCCCGCAGCATCTGGGGGACTCCAGCTCCTCGGTGCAGCTGACCCTGGCTGCTTCCCTGGGCTGCTGGCAATGCCAGGGGCCGGCATAAGCAGACCCTGAATGCCGCATCTCCCACAGCTCTGCCCAGGTGCATGTCACTGTTGAGCTCGGAGGTGAGACCGGTGTGGGTATCTTGCTCCAGGGGTGCTGGGGCCGGGGCCGAGGCCCCTGAGGGGAGAGGGGACCACCACCAAACCACCCTGGGGCGCCCTGTACAGCGCTCGGTCACTGTCTCTCCCTCTCCCCCTGGGTGAGTCTCCCAGCTGCAAGGCGGTGTTGATCTCAGGGGGACCCCGAAGTTCCTAACTTCCAGGACGGTCTCATGCGCTGTTTGGGGCTTTTCGGTTAACACCCACTCACAGCTGTTTGCCAGCTGCCGGCTGTTTGCTGGCAGTTTCACTTGGTCACAGTGCTTGTCTCGCCCTTCTTCGCGTTTCTGAAATGTGTGGCTGTGGCCCCATGAAGACGAGGGCGGACACCCCTGTACGAAAGCCAGCTGCGAGGGCAGCCCAGACCCACGTTGGTGCCCAAGTCGGTGCCTCTGACTGGCTCATGAAGTGCTCTGCCGGGTGCCAGCCGGGATTTCACCACCAGTCGGGAACCCGGCTGATGGCAGCCTGGCACAGACAGGCCTCACCTGGGCATCTCTCGAGTGACCGAGGAGCCAAATGGTGACTTGAAGACATTTTCTAGCTGCGCAGATGCTGGTCACAGGAGGTTGTATGGGCCGCTGGTGGTTGTCACTTGCCTGTGTGTTAGAACCAGCCACGGTCAATGCCCGTAGACTAGAGAGGACTCCTTTGGGGGGACCCAGGCGCTGGCATTTTTCAAACTTCCAGAACCACGGTCTAGGTGTTCTCTGCAGAGACCAGAGGGGAGTGTCCAGTGGCACTGGGCCCCTCAGGGCCAGATGATCAGGTGCTGTCCTGACCCACCTCCCTGGGGCCGCCTGCCTTCACCCTCAATTCCTGTGGCTCTGAGGTCAGCACGGTGCTTTCCTGGGGGCAGGAGCTTTTACTGGGCTTGCCAGGAAGTTTGCACCCCAAGGCCCCAGGGTGCGGGGGTTCATGCCTCGGCAGCAGCGACCCAACACCTGTGCAGCAGGATGCCACCAGGAGATGTCTTCTGTACCTGGCCACACAGTGTCACCTTGGGAGTGGTTACCATTTGGCTGCCCTTGGTCCTCGGGCATTGATTCAACTTAGAATCCCTTTGCAAAAAAAGTCAGATGCCCCATCTGTGGCTCTGATAGCTGTGGATCAAGGTTCAAGGCCGGGGGGGTGGGGTGGTGAGAAAAAAGATCACTGATGCAAGAAAACGTGTGTGTGTGTGTGTGTGTGTGTGTGTGTGTGTGTGCGCATGCGCGCGCCTTGGTGGCTCAGACATTAAGTTGACCGCTGGGGCAGAGACCACGCAAAACCCAGGGACCCAGGTTCCCCGAAACAGGTGGAAGAGCCAGAATGAACAAATAAAATACCTTCTCTCCTCCTGTGTGCTTTCATCCTTCATTCTTGTACCTTCTGCTTAAAAATTAGGAGGGTGCGTCCCACCCACAGCCCTATGGACCCTCACCCATCTCGCCGTGTTTCTGGGGCTTAAACGCACTTGGGTGTACTTCCTGAGAAACGCACTGTCTCCAGCCAATTTAGGTCGGAGGTTCAGCCCCAGAGGACCCAACACCCCTCGGTTTACTGGCTGGGGACTGAGGCCTGGTGACAGGCTGTGTGGCCCTGTGCAGGGCCTGGTGGTGGAGCCCTGTGTTTTTTTAGCCACCAGATGGGAGAGGCGCTAGGGAAGGAGGAGTGGGGAGCACTGAGGTGGGGAGTGCCACCAGGGACAGTTCTTGGATGACACTTCTGGCTTGGGTGACACTCCTGGGTTCACAGGGACCCACCTCAAAGGGCAGGGACGCTCTGTTCCTGTCACTCACCACCTCGACTTTCACCCACATCAGTCACACATGCTTCCTCGGAGCTGCAGGGGCCCTGCTGTGGGGAAAGGAAACGGTCCCACGAGATTCCCTTTCAACTGGCAGGCTGGCTCCCCACGCTGCTGCCCACACATGTCCCTGCAGATGTCCCCGCTGGTGTCCCCTGCCCGAGTAGCTGGCCAGCAGGGCCTCCCTTCAGTGATCTGGAGGGTGGAGGGGGTGGGATATTCCAGGCCATCCTGAGGCAGGGAGGGAGGGCGCCTGCTGTCACCTCCAGGCTTCTCAGTGGTGCCATCAATGACGACTTCCTTCCTGGGCATCAGCTGTCGAGCCGGCCACCCCCACCAACCCTCTCCAGCTCCAGGTTTTCAAGTCCTGGGGCTTCCTTGATGCCCATCTGCCCCAGGGGGTGTCGTGCACCAGCTTTTGCCAAAGCCTGTCCCCGTATTCTTGGCTTGTCTCACCAGAAAGCCCTCCGCTGCCTGTGTGGCGCTCTGCCCTTGTGACCCAGCGGATTTGCGGTGATTTGGTTTGCTGCCTGCCTTTCCTGAAGGGTGGGGGGTTGCCTGGCTCCTGTTTCCTGGGGGCCAGCGGTGCCTGTGTTTTCCTGTCTCCCTTCCAGTCACCGAGCAGCCATTCGTGGAGGGACCGAGGTGTGGCCCGCTGGCCCTGGATGAACTTGGATTGAGTTTGGAGACTGCCCCTCAGCCTCACCCTGTTAGGACTCAAGTCGAAGCTGGGATCTTGAGCCTTGGCCCCCAGCAAAGGCCCGACACCCACCGCGGCCTGGTGGCTGCGCCTCCCCCAGCCTGGGAGCCCTGCATTCTCCGCTGGTGACTCACTTCCTGTTTGGGTCTGGAATTTGGAAAGCTGAGAAACTTCTCGTATCAGCTCCTCCGAAATGGCTGGGCCCCACCTCCGGAGCCTTAAAGGGACAGGCCTCCCGGAGCTATTGCTCGGCCTGTGGCCCTGCGGAGTCAGGACTTGAACCCATGCCAAAGCCACCCTCTGTTTCCTGATGAGACACTCCTACCCCTCCCCTAATGCCCTATCCAGTCGCTGGGCCATTTCTGGAAGGACCACCCCGTCGGGACCACCCTCTGTCATCCCCTTGAACTGCTGTTGCCTCCTTTCAAACTGGGCAGCCACCCCCACACTGGGGGTGAACGTCTCCCTCCTCGTCAGGGCTGCTGGCAGGGCCTTGTGTGAGAGGGGCCACAGCCCAGACCACAGCGGATTGCCGAGTGGCCGTTCCTTGTGGACATTCAGATCCGGTGTAAAGACAGGCTTTTGGCCCAGCCAGCGCCTTCCATAGAGGTGACTGTCCTTGGCCTGCTTGGGTCAGGATGCCTGCGGAGCCAGTGGGGGCCTTCGAGACAGCTGTCCGGCTCTCACGGCCTCATCTTGCCCATCTCTAAAATGGGCCCTCTTGTGGTCTGGATGTGGGTCCTGGGCTGGGGAAGCTGAGTCAGTGAACTGGAACTCACAGATAACATGTCTCAGACCCTGCTCCCCCACGCCCTCCTCCCTCCCACACCAGCCGCTGCCAGATGGGGCTCTGGCTGTCCCCTGGGGCTCTGCCTCGCAAGTCCCTTCCTGGCCTGTAATCCTTCTGTTGGCCTTTGGCAGAAGGACAACCCCTGGCTGTGGGCAAAGCAGGCTCGGGTATCTGGGCATGCCAAGGGTGGAGACAAATAGGAAGTCTACTCTCCCGCAGGAAGTGATGTCATGCCCACAGAGATGAGGGCTGGGCATGCTGATAACCCTGTTTCTCAACCATCCTTGGGCTTTCCGGGCAAATCCAACTGCGCAGCTGCTGCAGCCCACAGGGCAGCGCGGAGACGCAGTGGCTCAGAGAGGGTGAGTGGCTTGTCTGGGGGTGCCCAGCTCTGAAATCCAGGTTTTCCTTGTCTCCATGGGACTTGTGGTCCAGTGGGGAGTGTGACTGCTTCTCATTCTCCAGCTAAGTAGTGGTGTTTAAGGTCTCATTGTGAAGGGAGAAAGTAGCATCTTTTCCCACTCAGTCATACTTCTTCCCGAGCATAGAACGGGGTTCTCTGTTAAACACTGCTTTAGAATTATTTTTCTTTCTCTTGTTTTAAGAAGGCAGGCAGGCAGGCAGGAATGAAGGCAGGAAGGCAGAGGAGGAAGCAGCTGTTTACTGATTTCTTCTTTTTTTGTTTGTTCCCTGCACCGCCCCCCCCCGCCCCCCGCTCCCCAACAACCTGGCCCTGGGTCAGGAACCCGGCTTCTTGGATTTTGTCCAGGCCCCCGTCAGTGGCTCAGCCACCTGGGCCACCAGGTTCAGAATATGGGAGCACACTATTTAAAGAAAGAAGACAGCACAGCAGGACGGCGAATAGTAACACTGACACGGAATCTCTAGACCGAAGCTGCCTGGGTTTGAATCCTGGCTCATCTCTGATGCGTTATGTGACTTGAGCTGCTCTGAGCCTCAGTTTCCTTCCCTGTAAAACGTGGATAATGGTAGCTTCCCTTTCCAGTTGTCTTGAGGTTTAAGTGAATGTAATGACGATATTTCTAACGCCCTTGGGATGATGGCGCACAGTAAGTGTATAGAAGTATCTATTAGAAACTAGAACACGACAGGTCCTCACCCCGAACAGAGAACTAATAGCCCCTGGTCTCCCCCAAACCCTGATTCTGGTTCTTTCCAGAGGCAACTTCTGGTATCGTTTGGGTATCTTTCTGGACCAGAGGTCAGCAAACCGCCAGGCCCGAGTGCCAACTGTGGCCCCCACACCCGCTTTTGTGCCCGCCGTTTTCTGTGCACAGCCTCCCTTGCTCGGGAGTGCGGGGGGCTGCTTTCCCGCTAGAGGGCAGGGTCGAGCTGTGCGGAAACGCTTCCGGGTCACGCAGGCCTGCTGCTGCGTGGAGACTGTGATTTAAACAAATGGAGTCACACCGAGCATCCGTCCAGTGTTTGCTTTGCTTTTCTTGACGTCGCACACAGCAGCCCACTTCTGCCAGCTCAGATGTGGCTTGAATTTCTGCATCCCTCTCTGGACATCCTTCAGATGAAGGACCTGGGGAAAGCTCTGCAGGGAACTTCGGTTGTGCTTAGGATGTGAGATTTCTAAATGCCCAGAAGTAGCAATTCTGGTCTGCGCTTGCATCCATTTGAAGGTTTGATAGAAGATGACTACGTCTTCAACTGTCTCCACTTTTAAAATGATGAATATAACTTTCTGTAATAAAGTGAAAATTAATTACACGACTTTGATAGACTCATGACCACTCCCAAAGGCCAGTGTATGCTACCTCTTGTAAGTACCCATTTTCCTCGCTCCCAGTTGAGTTTTGATTGTTTAAAAATTAATTTATAGTTGAATTTATACATCTTGCAGACATCCAAAGAGATTTCCCCGCCTAGCCCCAACCCTGGCTTGTGCGTCTCGAACCCAGGTCCCCGGGCCTTACGTGACCTCTGCCTTAGCTGCCCAAACTGCAGGGGTGTGGCCCAAAGGATCTTTGGAAAAAGGTCAGAAGTATTCAAGTCCAGCTGAAAGAATTTGTACCTGAGAATCGCTAAGGAAATGTTGAACTAGAACTTGGAAGTTAAAACTTACTATAAAATAGCGATGTTAAGAATTAGGCATTAGTCCAAACAGCAAAACAGGAGAGATGCTCCAGAAAATACCCTGCTTGTTTAAGAAGTTGATCTTCTGTTAGGAGAGGACACCAAACAACAAGAAGACTGGACCAGGCATGTGGAGGGGAAATGGGCTCTGGGGAGAAACCTGTTAGAGCTTCATCTCATCTCATGCTCCCAGATCTACTGACAATAAAGGGTTCAATGCAAACACGTAAACAATGAAAAAAAACGGAGGAAAATCATGTGAACATTTAATTTTATCAGCATTAAAGCAGGGGCATTATCTTTTTTTAAATAAAAGATTGATTATGAACATAAGCAAAATGAAAAGGAAAATGGGACTGACAGGTATGGCAAAGTCAACCGTTCTCTCAGTATATTTAGATCTGTCTTTTCTCTCTCACCGTAAGTCTTCGTTTAACATCCTTCCGAGGGACTTGGAAATGGCACCTTGAACGGAAACAGCACGTAACAAAAGCAGGCACCTGAATAATGTCTTGAACAATATACTTGCACTTGGACCATGGCTGGAATTGTGTACATTCTTACCAGCGTTACAGTGACATGACATTAACTGAGGGTCGTTCGGTGGTTGGCACTCACTCATGCACAAACTCTGGAGCGGCATGTGGATCAGGAAGTCCTAGGGAAAAGAAGGAAAATAAAAGATACACCGGGAGTTTCAGAAGCACAGATGACCCATCAACCTATGAATGAAAGTTCAAGCTAACTTTGTCAAAAGAGATCCTGTCTGGGACTGCCATTTGATGCCTCTGTTAGGTTTTGAGCAGTAACTTGGTCATATCCGAAAGAGCTGGAAACCAGTCCTAGCTTTCCTCCTGTGACTGCATTTCTTAATGTGTTCCAAGAGGGATGTAACCGGAGTGTGGAAACACTCCTAGGCAGCCCTAGGATGTGCGGTGTTATTTGGAGGTAAAGACAGAGAGGTGAGAGGGGACTGATGAAACAGATCTGTTCCTTCGCTGGAACCAGTTTACAGAGCTTGAAGACTATTTCACGAGGAAATGCTCCCCACAGCGAGAAATGTGCAGTAGTTCCCCCTTATTCTTGATCCAGTTCACCATGGTCAACTGGTCAACCAAGGGAAAGACTACAGCCAAGTCTGGTGGAGGAGTGGTTGGGTCCGCTGCCTCTGGCTGAGACCAGCTGGAGGGCACAACCAATGGAAACAACTAGATAGGTGGAGGAGGGAGGGACGGAGAAATGAGGGGGAGAGAGAGCACAGTCACGTAATTTATTATAGTATATTGTTATAATTGTTTTATTACTATACTTGTATGGACCTGATTTAGAATTCAGACCTTATTACAATTATGTACATTAGAGAAAAACAATTTGGAGCTATGTGTGGTTCCAGGCACCCACTGGGCGTCCTGGGACACAGCCCCCTGCAGGCTGGTCTCTGGTCAGAACAGAGGCGGCGACAACTTCCAGTGTGAGCCAAGCATTCGACGATCGTCCTTCACTCCCTGGCTCACTCCGGCGTTTTCATCTCTCGCCTGACAGGTACCTGAGCATCCAGGTTTGCTGCCAGCCCACCTTGTCTGAGCCTGGTGGGGACTGTCGTGGGGGTGGTGGCTCCTGGTGACTCCCAGCCCCCCAAGGAGCAGCTGGGACTCCCAGAGCCCCGCCCTCCGTCCTGCGGGCTCAGAGGCTGGCTGGCACTGCCACCTAGAGGCTCCTGGCCTGCAGGACAGCATCTGCTGCAGTGCCCTCACCTTCCCGCCCCACTGCTCCCTGCCCACTGGGAGGGCGGCAGGTTTTCTGGGCGCCTCTGAGAATATCAACCCCAGAAAGACCCTTCAAGTTGCCTTATGTCGAGACCCTGCTGGTGAGCTCTCCAGTGCCAGCCTGTGCCTTGGCCGTGACTGCACAGGACTCCACTGGTTCCTGCTCCTCAGGAGGGACAGGACTGCCAACGTGGGGGCGTGGGTCGTCTCCCTTTCCCAGGTGAGCACAAGCTCATTCTAGAACTTTCTCATCCCACGAGCCGTCATTCCTCCTCCCCTTCCCCTGGAGACCACGCATCCACTTTCTGTCCCTGTAGCTTTGCTGGACATTTTGTATCAATGGGGTCGCACAGAATGTGCCTTTGTGTCTAGATTCTTCTTAATGATTTAAGGTTCTTCCCTTAAATCACTAGCAGGCGTCAGAACGTCATCCTTTCTGTGGCTGAGTTTGGAGAGATCATATTCTATTCATCCCTTCATCCCTTGATGGACATTTGGGTTGTTTCCACTTGTTGGCTGATGTCAACAGCGCTGTCATGACACGTTACCGGCCCGTGATCTTCGAAGTGAACAGTGTCCCGGGCCAGGCTCACCTGGTGCAGACCCCCGCTCCACGCTTGGTCATTTCTCCGAGGACCCCAATGGTAATCACTCCCTGGATGGCCTCCGACAGCCTTCGTCACTTCCAAGACCACCTGCTTCTGCTCACCCCCCGGCCCTCACCCAGTCCAGGCCACCCCTTGGGTCTGGATGACAGGATGCTGTGCTCCTCCCTGGTTTTGTTCCCTACTCTCAATCCCACTTCCCCTGGAAGCCCCGGGTCCACAAGACCACCCGCTAGGGCATCCGCAAAGGAGCAGGTTTTCAGAACAGAACACAGAAGCCGTGTTCACAGACCTGCCGTTCAGTGTGCGAGACGGGAAGCGGAGCCTGGAGCGGCTGGCTTCTGCAGAGGCCCCCGGACAGTGCAGTTCCTTGGGGAGTCAGGCAGGACCCGAGAAAGAGACAGGTGGGAGGGAACCCTTTCCTGAGCGACTCGTGAGAGGTGGCGGTCTGGAGAGAGTGAAACAACAAATGATGATGCCAGAAGATAACAGGACACGGGACATTCCAGCCGGGTCCCTGAGAGGGAGCGTGTGCACTGTGAAAGCGGAGGTCTCGAAATTTTTATTTATTTTATTTTAATTGTTTTAAAGAGGAAGGATGCTGGTGGAAATGAGCTTTTTCTACTGGTTAAAATCAGAGCAAATTCCTAAATATGCTGGATTTGTGTCATTTCTTCTAAGCAGCATAGAGGAGTTCATGCCTAATCTTTACTGATGCACACGGTGCATGAGAACAGGGGTTACAGAAGATGATTTTGCAGGCGCGCCCTGTTGGTACTACTAGTGGTCACACCCGCCACCTCCAGCTGAGTGCAGGCCACATCCATCCCAAGGACCCGGGTTTGCATCCCAAGATGAACAACTAAATAAAGTAAGTAAATGCTCTTCCTCCTGTCTCCTGCCTCTGCTCACCTTCCTACCTGCCTGCAGCTTTCCTTAAAAGGAAAAAAAAAGATGATTTTGCAAATCTCAGTTCTTCACCAATTATTCTGGAAACTCAAACTACTGACTTAAAAGTTTCCCCATTGTACAAGAGGATCAACAGTAGTACTTATATAGCTATGGACTGCTTATAATCCTACAAGAGCCTTGCTCCCCTGATTTTTAGCTGGGCACACGCTTGCATCAAATAATTACTGTGTTTCCCAGTTTCCCTTGCGTCTCTGTATAGCCATGTGACCACATTCTGGGCAAATGGGGAGGGAGAAGGGTGTGGGGAAATTCTGGGGAGTATTGCTCTTCTTCCCCTGAGCTGGACTGTAGGTGTGATGGCTGGAGCTGAGCAGCCGCCAGGAACATGAGGTCATTTTAGGAGTAGAGGAAGGAGACTAGGCAGAGTGAACCCAGAAGACAGAGAAGTTATTTCCCTGACGTCAAACCAGCCATGGGTCACTTAGTATCAGATTTTGATGTTACAGAAAAATAAACTATCTTATTTAGCCACTGGCATTTGGGGTCTCTGCTATTTGTAACTGAATTTGGTTCTAATAAATATATGTATGATCTCAGATTTCTTGGGGAGAGTACATGGGATTTTTTTTTTTTTTTTAAGGAAAGGTACAGGCAGGAATGAAGGTGAGCAGGCAGGGAGAAAGAGAGAGGAGGAAGAAGCATTTTTATTTCATTTTTATTTAGTTGTTTCCCCCAGAGCTGGCACTTGAACCCAGGGGTATGTGGCCTGTGCTCCTTCCGAGGTTCTCCCGCACCGGGCGCACCCAGTATTGTGTACAATTGTAAGTGCTGGCACGTTGCAAACATTCAGCTTTCTCTCAGTAGCCTCTCGGGCGTCTGATTCTAATAACTGCCCCTCAGCTCCGGTGTGAACTCTAGGGAGAAGTTCCTCAAAGCATCAAGATTGTGTCTTTTTGTTGATGTTCCCAACAGTTACGAAACGAGAAATGATTCATTTGCATTTTTCTAGTCTCCTGTCTAGAGTTTTAGCTGACAAAGCTCAGCCTTACAAGTTTGCCGGGTATTTTAATTGGCAGACAATCAGACATTCTTTTAAATAAATATGTTTATGAACACATAGCTCAATTAATCTACATCTGAAACGCAGCCTTTCAAAACAGTTGGGTCACTTCTTCTCCTTGACTTTCCCCATGAAAACAGCAGCAAGGAAGACACGCTGGAACATCGCCTGAGAGTTGCCGCTCAGTGTAGCCTGGATGGGAAGCCTCTGGACCACCCAGAGGTCTGGTGACACGGCCGTTTCTGCAACCCTGTGCAGATCCGAAGTGCTCTGCGTTCTATGAAAGTGTTGCCCGTCTTCAGAAAGCAAACCTGGACCCCAGTGCAGCCCGAGGGACAGGAAGAAGGGCTGTGCCATGTTTTGTCATCAACGGATGAAAGGAAAGAAGACTCAGAGATGAAGACGGTTATTTCTTAAAGATGTTAAAAAAAAACTCACAAAAAGTAACAATATTAAATATAACATTTTGGGGGAAGATAATGCCTCTTACTACTCTAAGATGATACAAAAAAAAAAAAAGTGCTAGAATTTTTATTATGGCATAAAGCGGTATGTTACATGCTAACAATTTTGCAGTAAAAAGAAACTATTTTAGGCAACACTGTGGAGAAATAGTTGTCCAGATGAGGCAACTTAACAAAAGGGGCTGTATTTTCAAAGTCCATTGACTTGTTTGCTAGGTGAATTGGACAATGGTCTTTCTGTAGAAAACAGGAAAATGTTGACATTTCCCAAGCTAGCCTAACAGGCCTGTTTAAGCACAGTAATAGCTGAGTATACATTTATAAATGCGGTTTGAATTCTGGGATCTAGAAGAAATGTTAGCTTCATTTATTGAGACAATCAGTTTTCAAAAATTAAACTGTGCGGTGTACTCTGGGGGAGCAGTGGTTAGGTCCATCACCTCCCAAGGAGTGTAGGCCACTTACCCCTGGGTTTGAGTCCTGGGTTTAGGGGAAACAAGCAGTGTGAACAAGTAAAGAGAAATAAAATAAAGACGCGTCTTCCTCCCTTCTCTTCCTGCCTGCCTGCCTACTCACCTTCATTCCTGCCTGCACCTTTCCTTAAAAATAAAGAAATTAAACTGTGAAATTCCTATTACTCTTCCCTCTCATTCCTGACTTATGTCCATCTGACTGGCCTTCCCTGGCAGACTGGAGCTGAGTCTTTTAAATCTGCTCCCTCGGCACCCAGCCCTAACCAGGGACACGTTCTTGGTTGTTCTTGAGCATGATCCATATTTGGGCAAAAATGAAATCTATTAAGTTGTATTCCACAAAGCAGTTGTGGTCAGATACCTTGCTTCATGTCTTTTTTCTTTTTCCTTTTTTAAAGGCAGGAAGGAAGGGAGAGGAGGAAGAAACATTTTTTGGTTTGATTTTTAGGGAAGGAAGAGGAGGAGGAAGAACTTTTATTCCTTTATTTCGGTTGTTTCTCCCACCCGGGTGCGAACCCCGGTCCTTGGACTTTACATGGTCCATGTCCCATCCCAGCCGCTGGCTTAGTGCCTGAGCCGCCAGGGTGCTCCGTGTCTTTTTCTTTTTAAGATCCATGTAGTATGTTTTCATTTATTTTTGATTATGTATTAAAGAGAGAAAGGAAGGGAGTGAGAGGAGGAAGAAGCATCTTTATGTAGTTATCCATTTCGGTTTCTCACGTCAGCTCCAGGTCTTGAACCCGGATCCTTGGACCATATGTGGTTTGCACACCAGAGTCTCAGCCGCCTGAGCCACAGGGCATGCCTTATTTGTTTATTCCATTTAACTGGTCGCAGTCTGCATTATGCGGGTTTATTGCCTGTGGGGTGCCCGGAGACCAGGGGAATCTGGAGGGCGGAGGTGGGTCAGGGAGTAAAAGTCAAGAGAACCGTGGCGCAGAGGGCAGGACCCGTCCCGGCGGGCTTGAAGGAGAGCCCGAGGCTCACGAGACGGCTTTGCCTCCCGAGCTGAGAGCCGACGGCGATGGCGTCGATGACTTCAGCCTGTCGGCAGCACATGCTCTTGGTGACCAGCTCCTTGCCACACAGCACACATTTACTTGCCCGGCCGCCTCGTTATCTCCTGGGACTGCCCCCGAGCACTGCAGCTTTAAGTGACGCAACTTAGGACAAAACCAGTCTGACCACAGGTTAATTGATGTAAACAAGAGTGAAGTTCCCATGACATAGTTCTGGTCACGAGTCATCATCAAACTTCGAAATAAAGACTCCAAACACTCTACAGTTTAACAATAGTTTATATTCATCCATCTTCCATCCATCATCCATCCATCCACTATCCATCATGCATCATGCATCCTTCATCCCTCATCCCTCATCCATCCATCCACCCAAGTATGATCCATCCATTCATCCACTCACCCATCATCGATTAATCCATCCCTTCATCCTCATCCGTTCATCCATCCACTCATCCATCCATCCATCCGTTCGTCCATTTTCCAGCCTGCATGTTTCAGTTCAGGGTCATGGTGACTGGAGTCTATCTTGGACACAAGGAGGGACCTACTCTGGACAGGATACCCTGCCATTACAGGGCGTATCACGCGCGCACACACACACACACATGCTCACACGCTCACACACTCACCTTGACTGGAATATTTTAGACGTATTGCTGAATTCACATGCTCATCTGTGGGATGTGGGGGAAATCCAAGTCCCCAAACATAACGCACATAGACACGGGGAGAACCTGCCAGCCCCCCACGGACATTGGTCCCAGCGGGAGTCCATCGTTTTTTCTCATCAGTGTTGTAACAGATGGCGCTGGACAAAGCGTTACTGGAGGAGCTGCTATAAATGAAACGTATCTATGAAACTCAGCGGTAACTGCGTGACCGTTTGGAGCTTGGACGGAGGGAAGAGCCTTGCTGGTGTGCGGTAAAGAGCAGCCACCGCAGCTGTGTGCTCTGCTTTTAGGGTGCCGGACCACAGCGCTGTCATAGGTCACCACCTGTGCTGGGGACCCAGCAGGTGCCGCACCTGTCACCACAAGCCTCTGGCTGTGCTGGGCTGTCCCCAGCGCCTGCAGACTTTCTTGTGTCTAACCGTGGACGCAGTCCTCACATGGCCATCACTCCTCGTGTCCCCGCTGAGGACGCCCTTCCCCAGGAGGCCGGGAACGTGGGCTTCAGCTTCTGCTTCAGGGCTGTCAGCCGGCACTCACGACGATCCCCTTTATTAAAACCCTCAGAGTAGCCCCCGACATGCGCCCATGTGCTGCAGGCAGGAGCGGACAGCCCGGTGGTTCCCTAGGGCTCGGGGCTGGGTGTGGGCTCTGTGTCGGCGACGCCGATGTGGCCCTCGACCCAGTCCCCCCGTCTTGCTCCCTCTCCTGCTCTGTCCCAGAGCTGCTCCCCCTTTTGGGATGCTGGGCATCACAGCCAGGCCACACCCCATGTCAGGAGCGAAGATGCTGCGGTCCAGTGAGTGAGAACTGGACTTCCAGTCTCCCCGCCAGCCCTGGGGCCCCCAGGCCTGGACACCAGGCTCCCCCGACTTGGTGCCTCTGCTGTCAGAAGTCTCGGGCACCCCACGCCTGGCCCGCGTCCGGGCTGCCGTCCCAGAAGCCCACACGCGGTGGCTTAAACAAGGGATTTATTCTTGCCGCTTATCTGCAGTGCTGCTTCCCTCTGGGGCTTAAGGAGGGTCCTTACCTGTGGGCTGGAGCTGGACAGGCTTCCCTGGGTTAGACTGTGAACGTCTCCAAAGCGGGTGCAGTTTCCTTTGTACCCCACACGGGCCGGACTCCCTGCGCGCAGGGAGCAGGTGCCTGAGACCCTGGTGTCTGTCTCAGACACGGCTGTGGGCACTCACTGGCAGTGCGTATGTGGACGGGGGTGCCCTGATGGTCTAGTGGGAAAGTCCACCGGGCATAGTTCACATCCATCCCGAGGACCAGGGCTCAAGACCAGGAACAGGGTCGGGGGCGGGCAGCCAAGATGAACAATTAAATACAATAAAGTGCTTCTGCCTCCTCGCCTCCTGCCTGCCCACTCGCCTTCATTCCTGCCTGCACCTTTCCTTGAAAAATACATATGTGAACGGGCTCTGCAGGTACTCAAGTTAGTTTTGGGCAATCTGACACCCCTTGCACGGGGATTCGCACCCTACAACAGAGCAGGCGTCTGGGAGGCCTGGAAGCGCCTTTCCTCCGCTTCGCAGTCATTCCCCAGGACGCCAGAAGGGGGCGCTGGAGGACCGCCTTGGTCTGCGCCGCGGGAAGCTGTCCGCGGGCCGGCTGGGGTGGGAGAGGCGGGTGGGCTCCGATGACCTCTCATTGTCTTTTCTGCCCAGTGAATCTGGCTCCTCTTTGCAGAGGAAGGCAGGGGCATGCGCTGCAGGGAGCTAGCTGGCACCAGTGTGCAGGAGCAGCCCCCTGTCCCGGGAGATGGAATTGGAGGAAAATGCAGCGCTGTTGCAGGTGACTGTCACCCTGGAGTTCCCGTGTCCCCGGTTAGTCTGAGCAGAGGAATTAATAGGAAATAAAGGACTAGGCTTTCTTTAATTAAAGGCGGGCCCATGAAGCATGTGACAAATACGGAGCAGGAAAGAAATGGTCGATGGGCTGGGTGGGGACACAGGGGACACTGTCTCAGCCTTAGAAACGTCAGGGAAAGCCAGGAGTGGCCTCCACTGTCTCGGTCCGCGATGAATGTGGTCTGAGGCACAATTCAGACTTCACACCGCACACACCGGGGGAAAAGGGCACAGGTGCAGCGGATGTTTCCCCAGCGTGGACCCTAGAGCAGCGGCTGGCCCCTGAGAAAGGCACTCTCTGCGGCTGGGGCTGGGCACCGGCACCGGCCCCGGAGGAGCCCTCAGGTGAGTTCGGTGTAGGCGCCAGGGTGAGACCCACCGGTGTCCTGTAACTGAGTCCAGTTTGGGCTGCGCACTGGAATTGTCTGTTTTATTTATGTATTTTTAAAGGATTGGTCTGGCAGGAGTGAAGGCGAGCAGAAACAGGCAGAAAGAGAGAGGAGGAAGAGCGTTTAATTTATCTTATTTAGCTGTTCGTCTTGATTGTTCCCCCCCTCACCTGGGACATGAACCCCGGTCTTTGGGCTGCATATGGACTGCACCTGGGCACACCAAGAATCATCCGTGTGTGTGTATATTTGTTTAAGTCTTAATTTAAAGTCTTAATTGGGCCAATTATACCAAGGCCTCCCGAGTTGGGTCCAAGACCTGTGTTTTTTTGATGCGCCCCAGGTGCTTCCAACACAGCCCAGGCGTTGATCCACAGGAGTAGCGAGAGTGGTTTGGGGCTGGCCAGACCCACGTTCCAAGCCCAGCTCCCCCGCTTGCCAGCTGTTTGACCTGGACAAGGCTCGTCGCTTCTCTGACCCACACTCCCTCATCTGTAGGCTGCAGATACTCTTTCCTCCCTGCAGGATTGGAAGACGGAACGAATGAGCCAGGTTACATTCTGTTACAGAAGCACCTAGCACGATACCAGCAGGGGTGCGCCATGATGGAGTAGCGGTTTGGTCCACTGCCTTCAGCTGGTGTGGTCCATACACCTTCTAAGGACCTGGGTCCTCATGCCAGGGTGGGTGGTACAACTAAGTTCAACAATTAAATATAATGAAATAAGTGCTTCTTTCTCCTCTCACTCTCTTCCCGCCTACTTGCTTTCATTCCTGCCTGCAGCTTTCCTTTAAAAACAAAGCCAGGAGTGCAAATGGGTGCAACCCCTGTGGAGATCAATGTGGAGAGTCCTCAAAACACTGAAGATGGAAATCCCATATGATCCCTTCATTGCATTTCCAGGCAACCACTCAAAAGATACAAAGCACCCATCTGCAGAGACGAATGCAGCCCCATATTTATCACGGCCCCGTTCACAATAGCTAAGAACTGGAAACCACCTAAGTGCCCCACGTCAGACGACTGAATGAAGAAGACATGGTCCACAGACACAATGGAACACTACACAGCCCTTAGAAGAGATGACACCCTGTCATTTGTGACAACATGGATGGAACTAGAGGGGATGATGCTCAGTGAAACAAGTCAAAAGAAGAGACCGGATGAGCTCACTCACAGGTGGAATGTGAGTACACACAACAAAGGAGCAGACGAAACAAAACCACCCCTGAAACATTTGCCACAGAGCTGAGCTGACCAACAGGGAATGGGGCGGGCGGGGGCAGGTGGTGGAGCCCCCTGACAGTGGTGAGAATGCTTGGTGACGTGGTGGAGGGCAGGGGGTGCTGACATATGTCTAAGGAACGGGGAACCTCTACATAGGAGGTTATTTTCACGTGTAGAATAATTGCTAGAATTAAAACAACAACAGAAACAATGACAGCACCCAGTGGGGCGCAGCACAGCCTAGCTCCCTCCCCTGCTGCCCCTGTAGGACCTGTGGGATTTTCCAGAGCAGGGACCACATGGTTTCTCACATCCCCTGGGAACAACCAGCCCTGGGTTTACACCCTTGGAAGAGAGCTGGGGAGCGGGCGTCTCGGCTCCTGTGCAGTCTTTCTGCGATGGGCCAGGGTGAGCTTTCTCGCCTTTATGTGACCCGAGGTCAGCTCTGCTGTCTGCTGAATTTATGACACGCAGTCCCGTTGACCTGTCGGCATCTATCCGGATGCAGGCAAAATTGCCTACATTTTAGGATATGCGTGTAATGTTGTTTACTGGCGTGGTGGTCGCCCTGGAAAAACTGGGAGCGTGGCTTTACCAACAGGGGAAAAATGAATAACGGAGGGCACACTCAGTCTTACGGACACCAGAACTATCACCGAGAATTCCATCGATACGTATGTGTTGATCTAACAGATCGGTCTATAGAGTTCAATGAAAAGCATGCTGATTCATGCCTGTGACATGATTCCTTTTTTTTTTTTTTTTTTAAGATGAGTCTCTTTATTGCGTGTGTATGTAAATAAAGTAAAACAAAACATCAAAGAATATACTCCAGGCTGTGTGAATTGCTTATCTCGTAGGACTGAAGAGAGAGAGAAACGTATTCATTTATTCATTCATATTCTCATTCACTTTTTCCATTCAATTAATATTGACTTTTATTTTTTAAGGAAAAGTACAGGCAGGAATGACAGCCAGCAGGCAGGCAGGAAGAGAGAGGAGAAAGAAACATTGTATCCACTTTTATTTGTTGCTCACCTTGGTTTAGTTGTCCATCTGGTCGCATCTGGCTCCGAGATGCGAACCTGGGTCCTTGGGATGCGTGTGGACTGTGCTGGTGTGGAGGTGGCGGACCGAACCGCTACTCCAGCAGGGCACATCTGATATTGATTTAAGACCTGCTCTGGGTGGGCATTTTAGCTCTGGGGACATGGTCATGGACAGGACGGACCAAATCCTGGCTTTCGTGCAGCTGGTTTGTCTGAGATGGTCCTCGGTCTGGCTGCCGCATCTCTTCATCTTAGGAACCTCCTCAGTCTTGGGCAAACTGGGGTGGTGGCCACACGTGGACCTGAGCTCGGGACAGACAGCGAACCCAGCTAAAGCCAGGCAGGGACTTCTGGTGTGAAAGCACCATCAGAGAGCAATTCCAGTTTGCTTGCAGCGACCACAGCCTCCTGCTTGGGGGCCGAGCTCCTCCTTTAAGTCCCAAGTGCCTCAGTGATGAGGGATCCGCACGTCCGGCTGCCCAGGGGTCACCGGCCGGCTGGCCGTTTTGCTGAGTTGGCAGTGGGACCTAATTTGCTAATTAAGAGTAGATGATAAGCTGTCCTTGTATTTGATTAACCTAATGGCCTTCCCAGCACAGATCAACGCAGCTGCAGACAGCACTGCAACTTCGAGTGGAATGATCTGAAGGGGCTTAGGAAGCACTTCCTGCTGTCAGGCGGCGAATCTGCCCGGTCACTGCTGGGCAGCTGAGCCGGCTGGAGCTGGGCGGGCAGACGAGCACCTGGCCTTTGCTTTAAGGCAGGACGGCTCACCTGTTAGTCGCGCTTGAAGGCTCGAGGGCCTTTCCGGCTTTAACCCAATTTGCTCCACATTCAGTGCATCGGGAGAATGTGCTAAGCCCCACATGCTGAAGGCTGTGGCAGATGCTTCTGGTGTCCCGCCCATGTCCCCTGGGTCCCAGGTCCCCGCCTGCAAGCTCCTGTGACAGACCCCAACAGGGGCGGGCGGGCGATGCATGACTGAAGGGCTGGGATTAGGAGCTGAATTGACCTGAAGTCCTCACTTGCGTCTGTGAATGGAACGAATTAGGAAATCGTCTTTGCCTCTAAGCCTGTCATTCCGTCCTATGACAAAGGGAAATGTGGACACAGAGACACATGCAGACGGAGCCAGGCGATGTGCTTACAAACCAGGGAATGTCAAAGATGGCTGGCAGATGCCCAGGCCCAGGAGAGAGGCCGGAGTGGGCTCTCCCGCAGACTCGGGGGGGGGGCGGGTAGCCGTCCGCCCACACTGGCAGCTGGCCTCGCAGCCCGCAGGTGAGGGGCAGTACCTGCCTGCATGCAGGCCCAGGGTGGCACTTGTTAGGCAGCCCTGGGACTCATGGAGGGATCACGCACTCTCCACCCTTGTCCTGTCACCAGTGAGCGTGAGTTCCTGGGCCTGCACTGACCCCCAGACCACCCCCTGGTGGTGGACCCCCTCATCTGAGGCGGCAGCCTGTGACAAGCACGGCCACTGACTGCCCCGCGCTGCTGGTGCACACCCCGCTGCCTGGCTGCCCGCGCTCCCGGCCCACATCAGCAGCTGGGCTTGAGTGTCCGTCTGAGTCTGCTTCTGGACACCAGCGGAGGACTCGGGCACTGGAAGGAAGAATGTGAGTGTCCGTGAGCATTATGTGCACGTGTAAGGGCCCAGAGGGGCACACACAGATTTGCACACACACACTACAGTGTGGAATGGTTGCATTATGTGTGTATGTGCGCACACACACGTACAAGGATACACACACATGTGTAGGGTGCACACGTGTACAAACGGGCACATGTGCACACACGTGCAAGGATGCACACACATGTGCAAAGGATGACACACACGTACAGGGTGCACACATGTGTATAAATGGGCGTACATGCACACACGTTCAGAGAAACACATGCCTGTGCAGGCATGTGTGAACTGTGTGGTGTGAAAATCTCCATCACAGTCGGTGTGTAGGAAAGGTTAACCATTTTGGTCACTTTGTGTCTCCAGAGCCCTCCATTCGTTGGCTGGTGGTCCCTCCCCTTACGTCGGGGTCCTGCTGACTTTGCCACCCGAGTTGCATATCCATTCCGGCAGCGGGGCTTCTGTGGCCCAGGAGACAGGCCTTGGGGTCATGGCTGTGTGCCAGCACCTTCCAGGCTGAGTCCTTGTCTCTCCCTGGCCTCTGGTCCTGGCTCACTCAAGTCCATGTGGCACCTCTCTGTGGCCCACTCTGCCCTGCTCCCACCCTGTGGCGCTCTCCGAGGCCCTCGGAAGCTGGGCCCTGCTCCTGGGCCCTTCTCGGGAGCACAAGCCCGTCCCTGCCCTGCACAGGTGCAGGTGAGCAGTGGGGACCAGGTCTGCACAGAAGCCCCTGACCGCCCCCAGGTCCTCACTGCTCTTCTCTGCACCCACCTTTCTGTGTGCCCTCGTGCTAGGCAGCCAGACAGGCTTCCCTTGGGCGCACGACCAGGTCAGGGTCCTCTGATGGTTGGAAATGACCTCAGTGGTATGCAAATCTATGGAAAATTCCAACAACACAGAAACATTGGGAATCAGGAGTGAAGGCTCCTTTTATCTCGTCGCGATGCCATTTCCTTTCTCAGACGGTTATGCATATGTGGGTCCCCATGCAGCCCAGCCACAGACAGGGAGGTCTGAGCTGCCGCGATGGAGCAGGTTTGGGTGAAGACATGGACACAAACAGAGATCTAAACACGTTTTCATTTACAGGCATAGGTGGGGTCTGAGTAGGTGCAGAGTTTTGTAAAGATAAACGTCACGTGTGAGCCGTATGGTTCCATGGCTTTCTGTGAGCCCTAGTCATTCTCTGGGAGAGTTTCTGAAAGAGTCCACCTCCACCCAACTCAGTTTTAACAGGCAATCAAATTGCTCTGTTTCTTTTCGGGTTTTTCCACACTCACTGCAACACACGTATTTTAACAGATGCTTCGTTCTGTATGTCTGCCCAGTACAGAGGGAAAGCCCAGTTCAAATCTGGACTCTCCACTGGCCCTCCAAGAAGGCTGAGCCAGTTTACGCTCCTGGAGGAATCTAATGTGAACACAACAAAGGACTTCGACGTCCCTTTGTGCTGTAAGCGGTGGTGTGGAGCAGAGCTGTGACATACGAACAGGTTACGGGGGACCCGGTGGCTCTCACGGGGCAACGCGCTGCTGTTTGTTTTCAGGGCACGCGCTTGAAAGAGAAAACAATTGTATTTTCTTCACGTGTTATCCTCTAACATGTCTCTGATAGACACCGGAATTTCTCTTCTCCCATGGCAAGTATGCCAATAATAGGGGACTATAATGGAAGGCTGGCCAAGTGCTGGCATAATTAGGAGGCAGAGACAAGGACTGTGGGGGTCTGATCCCATCTTACCTGTAGACCGGCTGCTCCCTGCCCACTTGCTACTTAAACTTACTCCTGAGCACACCTGCTGAGGCGGCGGTTGGGTCGGTCATCTCCAGAGGACACAGGCCACACACACCTGGGCTTGAGTCCTGGGTCTGGGGTTGGGGGGATACAAGGAGTGTGAACAACTAAGTAAAAATAAAATGTTTCTTCTTCCTCCTCTCTCTTCCTGCCCGCCTGCTTCCTGCATTCCTGCTTCCCCTTTCCTTTAAAAACAAAAAGCAAAACAAAACAAAACAAAACTTAGGCCTGGAGTTGCAAAAATGCAACATGGTCCCATGATCTTAAACTTCAAGGTAGAACAACTCTTTTTTCTCCCCTTATTTCAGCTCATCCCAGTTTTCTCCAAGAGGACATGGTGCCAGTCACTGGGGTTGCTGCATGGAGAGGTGCTTGTTTATCTGGACAGACGGCAAGTCCTCCCTTCACATCACCCAGAGGTTCTTGAAAGCTGTGACTTGATGTGAAACAGTGTATAACTGCGTCATCTGTTCAGTGATGTTCAAAGAAGCCATGTTGATGCCATGATGTGACTTGAGGACCCTCTCTACCTGGATTTCACCCTTTTCTGGGTGAGGTTTGGCTGCTAGGCCTGCTGCTTGCAAGGTGTGTTTGTGTGTGTGTGCGTGCGGGTGTGCGTGTGTGTATGCGTGTGTGTGCACACGGCGACAACAGATGTCAGGTCCTCGGAAAAGGGTCAAGCGTGGAATGTGTAAAGCTGGGAGAGCACATTCTTGGACAGAGAACACTAGTTATCTCTTTCTTCTGAGGACAGCAGGCCTGGAGGAAATTCCACAAAGCGAGATGCTGCTACCCAAACAGAAGCTCCTGGTAACGCATCCTTGCCAGAGCCTGCTGGGAAGAACAAGCATCTAGCAGATTAAGCGCCTAGGAGGTTAAGATGGAAAAGCACGCACCTATAGCGTTCATGTCTGGTTGCTGCCGCCTGGCCCCTGCTGCTCCATCCCCGCCTCTGTGCCTGCTCGGCATCCCGGCCACCTCTGCCTCCATCCTTCCCTCGATGGTCTCGTCATTTTTCTCACCTGCTTAACTTCCTGAGGCTTGGAGACCCTGCTCCAGTGTGGCCTCCAGATGAGCCCTCAGACAGGAAAGGCACAGATGAACAATTGAGAGTCTTGTTAAATTGCAGATCTGGACCCAGCAGGTCCCCAGCGGAGTCTGAGGGTTTTCGGAGGCTCCTGTTTCTGGACTTTGTGAAAACGGAGCCCCGGGGAGCCTTCCTGGCCTCGCACCTCTGGGCTTGCTGCCTGTGATGGTCTGAATGAGTCCCATGTTTCTTCATGACACAGCTGCGTTCCAGAAAACGTGCTGCTGGGAGGTCCTGTCATCGCCCAGCGTCACTGAGTGCCCTCTGCTCGGCCGTACTGTGCAGAGAGCACCAGGGGACATAGCCTTCACGGACCCAAGTGTCCTGTGGGCGTGACTGTGTTCGGTGCGCCCTGGTGGCTCAGACAGCTGAGACGGTGGCTGGGGTGTGGACCATGCAAATAAAGCTGAAGGACCTGGCTTCGTGACCCGGGGATGGCAGCGGGGTAGAGTCAAACTGAAACAGGAAAACTAAAAATGATAAAATATTTCTTCTGGTAGGTCCTGATGGAGGAGTAGTTTGGTCAGATGCCTTGGGCCAGTGCAGTCCACACATCCCAAGGATCCCCTTCTGTTCCAGGGCCGGGGAAACAACCAAGATGAATGAACAACTAAATAAAATATTTAAAGTGCTTCTTCCTCCTCTCTCCATCCTGCCTGCTTGCTTTTCATGCCTTCCTCTCTTGAAAAAAGAATTCACTCCTCTCCGTCTCCCGCTGTGGGTGGAACATACTTCTGCGCCCTGCTGACTGGGATGGCCAGGCCCTCGCACGGACCAAGGAATGAGCACGTGAGCTCAGCTGGCCCCAGCGTGCTGGCCGACGCGACTCCGTGCGGGCTCGCTCTCTTCCGCAGGAGCACGCCTGGGTGGCTGCTGTCCCCAGGGTGAAGACATGTGGCACAGGGGCCTGTGGGCTGTGGTCCCCACAGCTGGAAGCAGAGCTGCCCCCAGCACCCATGGTGCTCTCGGCTCATGTGCGTTAAGGGAGGCTTGTTACGCAGCAGAGCTGACTGACAGCCGTGTGGGCGCTCTCCCGCCTCGCTGTGTCACCCACCATCGCTCTGACTGAGACAGACCACGAGGCCCTGCTTACATCTCTAACCTCTTCACCAGACTGATGTTCCCTGGGGGCAGGACGACATTTATCTGGCTCCCGTGCCATCGCTTCCACTGGGCATGGACCGGGCGCTCAGAAGGTTCTGGCTGGACGGCAGGTGGATGGACAGAAGACTGAGCACGTGCACTCAGGTCCCTGCTCCTCGTTGCCCTTGGGTTCTGCAGGTTACAGTGTTTTTCTTTGACTCTGATTTTACCCAGAGTCCATGGGGATGATCTGTCAACATCAAACATGCAAAGCACCCAAACCTTAACAAATAACTAATGGGGTTCAGGGTTCTGTGCTTCAGCACCCCCTCGGTTTACGCAGATCTGCAGCAGCTGCAGTGTTTCGGTTCCATCTCTCCCGTGTGGGGACTGGGGTCAGACAGGCCAGCACCTGATTCTACCACCTCAGCCTGCAGGTGGCCTGAAGGACACATGTGCCTCTGGCTCCTGGTCCGGGGTTTTTAACAACTCTTCAGACCCATCCCTGACTTCTTTCCAATGGCCTTGTCCCTCACGGAGATGATCTGAGAGTCCTTTTTGAGAAGGTGGATGCAGCGTGTGGGTCTGAGCCTCTCTCCAGGAGTATGTCTTTGTCCCCAGGGTGCAGGGGAACAGTGTCCCTTTCATAGGGCTAGGAAAACATTAATGAAAAATGAGCCATCGGTGAAGTTCATTTCAAAGATTTATGCATTCTCCATGGCTAACAAGCCTGTTCGTTTGACGCCTTTACCAGCGCCCCCTTCCCCCTCCTCCCACCTTCTTGAAATTCTCCTCCTTCCCTGAAGGCACCTGGTTGGTGTGCTGAGGACTTAAATCAATGCCCAGCGGAATGGAGACACGACTTGTTAATTACACCACGACACCACGCCAGGGTGTGGAGAGACGAGCTGGGCTGAGACGTTACCGGTGAGGAATGCTGGTTGGATTTATGCGTCTGCACTCGGTCCCGGTTTGCGGGACGAGGACGGACACACACCAGCTTTGCCACCGAGCTCCCGCTGATTTCTACACAGGGTCCCCTCTCCTGTCCTCCCCGCCCTCGGCCCCAGCCTGGGGCCCCCATGGGGTGAGGGACAGTGTTCCTCCAGCTGCCTCGCCAGTCCACACAGTCGTTGTCTCTGTGACTCCTGCCTTGCTGCTGCTTCCTGTGCCCTGGGAGGGATGGGGGTCTCCGGCGATGACAAGGTGGGCTCGTTGTGGCTGGTAGCTCTTGGAGGCTGGATGCTTGCCCGCTGGGCTTTATAAAAGACTGCAGAGAAATCCAAATCTGGAGTTGTGACAACTGGGCTTTCTTTGGAAGTGACTTCCATTGGTGGCCCAATCTCATGTCTGCTTGCCTCCTTCTCTTTCACATGGATCAGTTCTAGGTCTGAGGCTACACCGGGCTCTGTCTCATCTTCTCGCCTTTCTGTGACCTGGCCTGAGACATACGACTCAACCCCCTGTTTAAAAATAACTTGCAAAGTCGAGGTGTAAGGTGTCTGCGGTTTGTGAAAATGCCCGCCTCTTAGAAGGCAGCACGAAGAGGTGTAACAACCGACCAGGCCCCTCCTTCCAGAAATTTCCCTCATGCTCCTTCCCTGTCAATGCCTTCTTCTCTGGAGACACGCAGGGTTCGGACTACTCTCACCATCGACTCGCTGCCCTTGTTCTGACTTCAGAGACATGGAATCACACAACATGTCCTTCGGTCACTGCGTCCACGTGTCACGCGTCTGTGAAATTAATCCGTGTGGCCGGCTCTGTGCCATGTTGTGTCATGCCGCTGAGGCTTGACTGCTCTTCATGATTCTTTCTCGGGCTGATGGATATCCAGATTCCTCCCGGGTGCTGGCTGCCGCCCACAAACTGCTGTGAACTCCCATGTGCGTCTTCTGGTGACGGCTAGATGCACCCCACGGGGCGAACCCGGAGTGGGATTTCCGGGTGCCCAGGGGTGCTTGCTAACCGGTAGAAAGCGAGGAGCAGCTGGCCACGTGCTTGCACCGGTGTCCACTTCCTCAGCGGGGCGCGAGCTCCATCGCTCTACGTTTTTGTCACAATCTGACATCGTTTCAAATTCTAGCCATTCTCTGGGAGACTAGCAGTCCTCCCTCTTTTGACTGCTTGTTTCTACCCATCTTTCAATCTCAGCTCGGATGTCATCTCTTGTCTCAGTCGACTCTGGGCTGCTGCAACAAACACCAAACACTGGGTGATGGAAATGACAGCTGTTTCTTTTCTCAGTGTTTTGGAGGCTGGAAGTCTGAGACCAGGGCTGGTGTGGTTTACACTCCAGGGAGGCCTCTCTTCCCAATGCACAGGGGGCACCGTCTTGCTGTGTGTTCCCGGGGCCTTTCCTTGGTGCCTGTCTGTGGAACCATCTCTCTTCCCTTCTCCTCCCTCTTCTTGCCACTAATCCCTTCATCAGGGCCCCACCCGTATGACCTCATCCAAACATCACTACCTCCCAAAGACCCTACCATCAAATGCTTTGTGGATTAAGGATTCAACAGATGAGTTTTGTTTTTTTAGGGGTGGCAGGAACATTTCTTATTTCTTTTGTTCGCAATGCTATATTCCACTTAGGAGACTGAAATTGCATCTCAGAGTGTATTCCACACCACACCCGCCACGAGTTCAGGCTCTTTACCCCCACCTTTTCCTTCTTCCCTTCCCTCCGCCCCCCACCCCCCTGGTAACCACGGTCCTGAGTCCTGAAATTTTCTTGACATTTGTCTGTTTCATCATATTCCACACAGGAGTGAAACCATCCTGCGCTTCTCTTACTCCTCCTGGCTTATTTCGCTTAGTATAATCCCCTCCAGTTCCACCCAGGTTGTGGCAAAGGGCACGACGTCACCGTTCTTTAACGGCTTCATGGAACTCCACTGAGCATGCAGACCCCAGCGTTGCTCTCCATCACCTGTGCATTGGCATCTAGCTTGCTTTCCCCGCTTGGCTCTTGTAACTGCTGTATGAACAGAGGGGTGTGGAGATTTTTTTTCTTCTAGCTGTGTTTTCGTGTCCTCTGGGTCTGTGTCCAGGAGTGGGATTGCTGGATCAAATGGCAGATCCATCTATATTTGTTTGAGGAATCTGCACAGTGTTTTCCAAAGAGGCTGTGATGGTCCGTGACGCTTCACGGAACTGATGATATGTCACTGGAACTCCACTGGAGAGCAATGAAATCAGAATCCATAGTGAGATGCGGGCGCTGGCTCGTTCCTGGATGGGTTCAGGTGATAAATGACCACCCTGCATGGAGTCATGCTCGTCTACGCTGCGCTTCCCAATCTAGATGTCTCTAGGCTGGAACCACAGGGGTGATGACCTCTGGACACCCCCAGGGGCCGCGGTTATCGCCTCCGGTGCTGGGGTCCCTTCCTGGAGGAGGACTAGCCTGTGCAGGCTCTGGTTCCAACCCCACCTCCCCCACATCCAGCTGTGCCGCGGGAAGCCGTGCAAACTGTGCCTCCGTCCACAGAATGGGGTGACCACACTAGCAGGACTGTGTCTCCGGGTTCCTGGGAGGCTGAGTGAGCTCGTACGTCCCTTGCACAGAGTAAGATCTACATTTTGTTGGTATTTAGCTTTGGGACGAGAGACTCCTTTTCCAGCCCAGACCGGAAATGTCTGAGTTGCATGACCCTGGGGCCCCAGAGCTTGTTTCTTCTTCTGGGAAGAGAATCAGCAGAGAAGGGCGTAGCGGAGAAAACGAGCCCGCGGTGGCCACTCGGGAGACTTTCCTCCAGCGAACACGGCAGGGGCTGAGTGGAAGAGTGTGCTCGAAGGCAGAGGTTTTGAGCGAGAAATGCCTTTTGCCACAGACGCCAGGCTCCAGTGGGCTGCGGGTGTCCCGAGATATTGCGAGATTCTGTTTTTCAAGCTGAGAATGTTCGTTATGAAATATTTCAAGTCTTTCGAAAAAGCACAGGAGATGATGAGACACCCGCGTACCCACCCTCTGGAGTTAGCAGATGCTCACATTTTGTCATGTTTCCTTCAGATCCATCCCTCACAAGAGGAAGAAAATATTACTGTTACTGCTGAGACAAAGCTATCCGATCAAGCTTGTCGCCAAATCCTGGCTCAGCGGTGGGTGGTTCCGGGGACACTGATGTGAGTGAGTGAAGTCCCTGACATCTTCGAGCTCAGAGACCCGTGGAGGAGGCGTACTCAGGAGAAGACAATTGTCCCGCCTTGAGACACATGTCCTAGCAGTGAGAGGCAGGAGAGCAGCGGGGCGTGTGTGTGCGTGTGTGTGTGTGACGACTTCCTGGATGAAATGACATCTGAGTTGTTCCCTGACACATTTAGAATTTTGTAACACGGACGAAGGGAGACACAGGCTTTCCAGGAGGAGTGGAAATAATCGGCAGAGGCCAGCAGGTCAGAAAGGGAAGGATGGTTTTAATGGTGAGATGGTGTGTTTTTTCCTGTGGCTTCCAGAGCAGATACCAGCAAGACGGACACAGCAGACAGGCGCTGCCTCACGGTTCTGCAGGCTAGAAAGGAAAAATCAAGGGCTAGCGGGGCCATATGCCCTCTGAGGCTTGGGGACCCTCCTTCCAGGTCTCTTCCTGATGCTGGGGCTCCCAGGTATCCACCTAGGCTTGGAGCTTCTCCTCCCATCTGTCTGTCACCATGTGGCCGCCTTCTCCTAAGTCTTACTCTTCTCTCAATGAGGGCTCCAGTCACATCGGGTGAAGGGGCCACTCGACTCCAGTGTGACCTCCTCTGAATTTAACGAGTCACACCTGTAACCACGCTCCTTGCAAATGTCACACCTTGAGTTACCGTGGTGACCACTTTCACGTATCTTTCCTTGAGTACAATTCAACCCACCACCGATGCTTAGCATTTCCATGGAGAAGACCTCCAGGCGAAAACGTCCCTGAAGACTCTCCTAGAAGACTGCTCCTCTTTCAAGAAGTTCAAGCAAGGGACTGGGCTTTCAGAAACTTCCAGAGGAGGCCCATTTAGCTTGGAGCGATCTCTTTAGGGAAACCCTGCGGTATTCTATGACTCAGGGTTCTTCAGAGAAGCAACCAATAACATACACACGTACATCTTGAAAGCACGTCATTAGAAGGAATTAGCTCATGAGCGTGTGGAGGCAGAGAAGTCCCCATCTGCCACCTGCCAGCTGGAGGGAAGCAGGTGATGTGGATCTAGTCCTAGAATGGA
This sequence comes from Solenodon paradoxus, assembly GCA_004363575.1. NCBI lineage: Eukaryota > Metazoa > Chordata > Mammalia > Eulipotyphla > Solenodontidae > Solenodon > Solenodon paradoxus. The sequence goes on along the minus strand of RJWH01004440.1, from coordinate 4,602 downwards.
GGCCTGAGAAGGGAGCGGATGGGGCACTTCTCAGTCCAGGGGAAGGAGAAGGCCTATGTGCGAGCTCCAGGAGAGAAAGGGAGGGAGGGAGACAGAGACAGACAGAGAGCGAGACACACACACACACACACACACACAGAGAGAGAGAGAGAGAGAGAGAGAGAGAGAGAGAGAGAGAGAGAGAGAGAGACAGGTTTCCTTTTCCTTTTTTACCTTCTTCCATCCTTGGTTATATTCGGTTCCTCAATAGGTTGAATGCCACCCACATTGGGGAGGGCCATCTGTTTGACTAAATTCACCAATTTAAAACTAATCTCTTCCAGAAACACCCTGTTAAGACTTTGCTAAATGAGCACTTGCTAAACGGTGCACAGGGTGAGCTGTGGTTTAACGGGACCACGAGAGAAATGGAGTAGAGAAGCTTGTCCCTCACAGGCCTGGAGAAAGCCAAGGCAGGGTGCCGGAGAGAGCACAGGACGGGGCACATGGGTGGCGGGCTTAGGACATCATTGCTGAGAAGACTGTCCAGAGAGCTAGGCCAGCATCAGAGGGAAGAGGGGGTGTGGAGACGACTGGGGCTGTCCTGCGGGTGGGAGGCTCTGGGAGGCATCGTGGACGGCTGCTTCCTGCCTGTGGCTGAGTCCAAAGGCACCCCCAGCTCCAGGTAGCCAGGGGGAGAGATACGCTTTATGGCAGAGATGGTGAATGATAGTGGGGTTCTCAGCTCTCCATTAGAGGAGGGGGGTAAAGATCGGGAAAACTTTATTGTCACTCATGACATTGATCGTTACAAGGAGCCCCAGGCAGGTGGGAGGGAAGGCTGACATTGCCATCGCAGAGTCAGTTGTTGGAGGTGGGGACAGAGCAGGAGAATGGGGGCTCTGGCCTGGGTCCTTCTAGTTCCTCTTGGCTTCTGACTCCCAGCTGTCCCCTCCAGCAGCTTCCAGCAACCCAGAAACAGGTGACTAGAAGGACCAGAGTGACAAAGGAGTGAAAGAGAGATGGACAAAAACTATACTGACAGAAAGCAAAGAAGATGCATAGAGGTTTAACATAATCACACTTCCAACAAAGAAGCCATTGACTGCATCCCAAACACCAAACCAACCTGACAGAGTGACAAGCATGTGTTCCCGCTCCTGAAAACGGTACCAGACTGGACACACGCCATCGACTCGGGCGGGTGAATGAGCTGATCTGTGCCCTCTGGTCTCGCCGAGGGATCACCCGTGGCTGGCTGCTCAGAACTGCAAAGTTCGTGTTCCCCTTCCGAGCTTTTTTCTTGCCTCTGTTGGTGAAGCAGATGGATACCTGACAGCTGGTCTAGCAAATGAAACGCTTCTTCATTCATCACGGATACCAGGGTGCCTCACACTTTGGAAACTCATTGTCGAGCGGCGATGCCTCTCTTCTGTGGGAACATGTGATGTTGAAGTCACCCACCGCTCAGAGGCGGGCCTGGGGTTTGCAGCTGTTCGAACGGTGGCTCCAGGAGGCCAGATGCGCCTCAGGATGTCCCTCTCCATGAGCTGGGCAGGGTGTGTGTTTGCATGTCCGTCTGCTGCCCGTCGGCCAGCCTGCACCCTGCAATTTTGCCTCTGCTCTCTTCTAAACAGCGCCATTCTGTCTGGAAGCACCGGGAGACATCGACTGATCTGAGTTTCAAGAGCGTGCGTTCTTGTTTTGACTTTACTTTCATGATTTTTTAAGAAAGCAATTCCCTCTGTGAGTTTTGCCAAGCCGAGCCAAGAAATGGATTGGATTGCTGGGCCTGTTGGCAAACCAGTTCACCTGCTGGGCACTGCGTGACCGAGCGGTGGCAGGTTCCCGGGTGCCACGTGAAGGTGACTGGCTGATGAAAACTCCAGGTGTCGGGAAGACCTCACTCATAAACACGGGCTCGAGAGATGGCCCCGAGGTAAAGAAATGCCAGCGGTGGCGAGATGGCTTCTGGAGCGTGTCGGGTCCCGAGTCTGTGCACAGAGGCCGTTGGATGTTGGGCTGTCCCCTCATGTGTCTGGCGCTGTCCAGACCTGAGGAGGGAGCGTCATCGGAAGCAGCAGGAGGCGGCCTCTCATCTGAACAGCACGTTGAACTTGACGAAGGCACTGCCATACAAGGAGTTGCGTATCTCGTGATTCTCTCCACGGGGGAGAAAACAGTCCCAGGCGGTGACACTTGGGTTTGTCCGTGTGACTACACAGGCATTTGTACCAATCAGAGCTGTGCCTCGGTCCCCTCCCCAGGCTCTGCTTGTGGGGCGGGGGCCCCTCGTTCCAGCCGGAGGGGCCGGTGTGGTTTGCAAACTGGGCTTGAGGGGAGGATCCCCGGTCACAGATTTGGGGGCACCCAGCAGGTGTGGGGGTCGCAACGTCGGTGTTGTGTCTCGGCAGAGGTTTTATTTTTCTTAACACCTTCATTCTGTTCGGATGCACTGCCTTGTACCCCTCATGCCACTTTCCTTAGTGGGGTTTAGGGGAATTCCCCAGCCCAGGCATCATGTGCCAAGTGCGTTGCCAAGTGCTTTATTGCCATGAAAATCCATCCTACCTTCCCAGGAGGAAGGGGCTGTGCCTTCCTTCGTGGAGGCTGGGGATGCAGGCAGGGCTAGAAGATACTCAGTTCAAGTCAGGTCACTGGACTGGGACTTGCCTGAAAGAGATCCGGGAACTGTTTTAATCCGATAAGATGCGTGGCCTGGAAATGACTGTCAGGAGGAAGGACTGTTGGATGCTGCTTGGACACAGGGGCCATGGGGCACGTCAGGGGGCACGTCAGGGGGCACCGGTGTGGGCCAGGAGGCAGAAGGGGAAGGAGAAAACAGGGGCAACAGCTTTTTAAACAGCTCTCAGGATTGGCCAGTGTGAATAATCCCCTGTGCCGGAAGGCGCAGGGTGTGGGGCTGTCCCTGGTGGTCCGGCCTGGGAGGGAAGGGGGTGGAGGGGGAGTCTGCTCTATGGGTTCCTTCAAAGGAACGTGTGTTTGCAGGCGGGTGGTCACTCCTATCACTAGGAATCTCCAGCCCTGGGAGGGGCAGATCCTCCCGGGCCAGCAAGCCTCTTGGATGTCAAAACATCCAGACTTTAGAATAAAAAAGACACATCAAATACCACACCTCATGCTTGGGAGCCCCAACGTATCCTTTCTGCTTCATCCCCCATCCCTGTGGGAGACCAGGAGACGGTTCTTTGAGCCCTAGGGAAGCAGCAGCACTTTGCGGGGATCTGTGTCCTCTCTCCAGTGTGTGTGCTTCTCTCTTACTCATCACTCTCACTTTTCCTGCGAAACCCCTGCAATGGCTTGCTTGCGGGTGCAGCCTTGTTGTCAGCTCTGATGAAAAAGCACCATCTGCGGGAAAATGCAGCAGAATTCTAGTAATGAACTGACTGGAGGACATGGAAGCCCTAGGATTCTGTTGCATCTCTGTCTTTTCTGGGGCTGCTGCAGAAGCTGGAAACACTGCAGGATTAAATCTTCTGGGCTGGCAGCCAGCGGGCCTCTGGGCTCCAGGTCAGGGGCTTTTTTGCCAGGTGCTCAGGGGTGAGCCCAGAGATCTGTCTGTCCTGCCGTGGCCCCTGGGGGCCTTCTCAGGCCTCCCTGAGGCTGGCCGGGCAGCAGAGAGAGAGAGCAGGGAAGCCTCTGTCTGAACTGAGAGCCTGGTTAGCAGACTCAGCACATCTGCTTCAATCATTCTGCAAGGGGCAGTAATAATGAGGGTGACAGCTTACATTTAAGGATCGCTTGTTATGCAGCCTCTGCGCCAAGCACTTTCCAGGCATCGTTTATTTTATTCTCGAGAGGGAGCTGTGCAAGGGGCATGGTGATTGTCTCCACGGGCAGAGGAGGGAACCAAGGTGCAGGACAAAGGACACACAGGTGGCAATTCCTCACACAAGTTCGGACACGCTCAGGCAGGCTGGCAGGGACCTGGGCTCTGAATGTCACGTCACACGTGGAGAACCAAGATGAAAGACTGCTTTTCCAAAGGCTCTGGTTCTTCACCAGTGGACACTGGCAATGTCAGGGGACGTTTTGGTTGTCATCACTGGGCAAAGTGGGGAGAGACTCCTGGCAACGGGGGTGCAGAGGCCAGGCATGCTACTGCGTTTCCTACGGTGCACAGAAGCACAAAGAATGACCCAAATGTCAGTGCAGTGGTGGAGAAACCCCACCATCAGGTCACATGCTTAGAGCCAAGTCTAGACCTGAGTTCTGGATCCAGACTCTGAGCACAGTGCTCACTCGTTCGTCTGAGCAGGTGGCCAGTCGTTACCATCGGTGTCAACGCAGGTTATTGGCTCTCCTGGAGGATGTTCTCTGGGCCTCCCCCAGGGGGACTCCCTCCGCCTCCTGCCTGTGCTCCCAGTTCCTCACGGAGGCCCGAGTCTATTCCAGAGCTCGTGACAGGACTCTGTACTCCAGTGACTCTCCCGCTGAACAGCAAACCTCGGAGAGGCTGCCATGGTGGTGACAACGATGATGGTGACGAAGAGGATGGTGGTGATGGTGGTGACGACGATGATGGTGGTGATGATGGTGGTGATGGTGGTGATAGTGATGGTGGTGATGGTGATGGTGATGGTGGTGGTGATGATGGTGGTG